>CAUYQG010046948.1:0-49136 GCA_963574415.1 Tarsius wallacei | reverse complement strand
AGTAGCTTGAACTACAGGTGCGCACTACCACACCTGGCTAATATTTTGATTTATTGTAGAGATGAGGTCTTGCCAAGTTGCCTGAGCTGGTCTGGAACCCGTGGGCTCAGGCAATCCTCTCACCTTGGCCTCCCAAAGTGCTGGGATTATAGGCGTGAGCCACTATGCCTGACCTTCTTTTTCTTTAATTAACTTTTTTGTTTTTCTTTTCTTTTTTTTTTTTTTTTAAGAAACAGGGTCTCCCTGTGTTGCCCAGGATGGACTTGAACTGAGGTTATAGGTATGAGACAGTGTGCCTGGCACATTTTTTTCCCTTTTTTTTTGAGTTGGGATCTCACTTTGTCACCCAGACTGGAGTACAGTGGCACAATCACAGCTCACCAAAGCCTTGACTTCCTGGGCTCAGGTGATCCTTCCACCTCAGCCTTCCAAGTAGCTTGAACTACAGGTGCGCACTACCACACCTGGCTAATATTTTGATTTATTGTAGAGATGAGGTCTTGCCAAGTTTCCCAGGCTGTTCTCGAACCTGTGGGCTCAGGCAATCCTCTGACCTCAGCCTCCCAAAATGCTGGGATTACAGGCTTGAGCCACTGTGCTCGGCCTACCTGCTAATTTTTAAAAAGTTTTTTGTAGAGACAAGGTCTTTCTATGTTGTCTAGGCTGATCCCAAATTCCTGTGCTCAAGCTATTTTCCTACCTCGGCCTCCTCAAGTGCTGGGATTATAGACGTGAGCTACTGTACTCAGTGCATTTTCATTTGTTAAGAATTATAATTTTTGCTACCCCTAGGAGTTGAAAAAATTGTTACTAGTGTATTAATGATTGAATTTTTCACGTTACATTACATTTCATTCTTTCATAAGTATGATTTAATATTGACAGTCTTGCACATGGATTCTGGCATCAGACTGGTTGAAGTTGAATTCCAACTCTTTCACTTTTTACCATGTGACTTTGGGCACTTTTCCTAACCTCTATTTCTTCATTTATAAGGTGAATAATAAGCTGGGCTCGGTGGCTCAGCCTTTAATCCTGCGCTTTGGGAGGCTGAGGTGAGTGGATTGCCTGAGCATGCAGGTTCGAGACCTACCTGGGCAACTTGGCGAGACCTCATCTCTACAATAAATCAAAAAATTAGCCGGGCGTGGTAGCGCGCGTGCCTGTAGTTCCAGCTACTTGGAAGGCTAAGGCGGAAGGATCGCCGGAGCCCAGCAGGTCGAGGCTGCAATGGCCAGGAGAAGCCACTGCACTCCAGTCTGGATGACAGAGTGAGACTCCAACTCAAAAAAATAAAATAAAATAAGGTGAATAATAATAATAGTATCTACCTATGTATTTATTGTGTGTGATAACATGTAAAATGCTAAACTCAGTACTTGGCATGGGGGCAAACTCAATGAAAAATAATTATAATAACAATTATTAATATCCTTCTTCAATTTATAATATTTGACTGACTTTGTCTCTCTCTCTCTTTTTTTTTTTTTGAGACAGGGTCTCACTCGGTTGCCTAGGCTGGAGTGCAGTGGCACAATCTTGGCTCACTGACCTCCTGGACTCAAGTGAACCTCCCATTTCAGCCTCCCAAGTTGCTGGGGCTACAGGTGTGCGCCACCACACCTGGCTAATTTTTTTTTTTTTTTTTGGTAGAGATAGGATCTTGCTATGTTGCCCAAGCTAGTTTTGAATCCCTGAGCTCAAGTGATCCTCCCACCTTGGCCTCCCAAACTACTGGGATTATAGATATAAGGCACTGTGCCCAGCACTCTGTAATATTTTTGTCCAGAATACTTATATCTCCTAGGGTGTCTTAACTAGTATGATTCCGCTTTCTTGGTTTTGTGTGTGTGTGTTGCTGTTTTTCCTTATTCCGTGCCTCTCTAGTCCCGAGATTAGCCCTTGTGGTAAATTGGTGAAATGATCTACAGTTGACAAATGAGCACCCTATAGCACTTCCCAGCAGTTTGGTCATTTGATAAATCATTTTGATCATTTGATAAAATATTTTTATTTCAAACCAAGTCTTGTCCTTCATTTATTTGGTTTTCTCAGAGTTGAAGTTCTTCCTTCATGTTATTCCACATTAAGTTTTCTTACTTCTGGAAATGGAACTTTTACACCCAGTATGGCATCAACAGATTTTTTTTCTTTCTTTCTTTTTTTTTTTTTTGAGAACAGAACTATAAGACTGTTCTTTTCACCTACTAGCTAGCTGGGAAGGTAAATACATGTAGGAATACAAGGTTCACTCTGAGGGCCACATGAGGGATATAGACAGGCTCTGTAGAAGTTCAGAGTAGGGAGAGTCAGGTCCTTCTAGCCTTAAGGGATTCTTACAGTTTTTATGCATGTTAAATTGTGTGTTTTAGCTTATTCCCTTATTATTTCTCTTGGTTTTTATTTTGTAAGTGTGCTTAATAATCATTGGAATATTTTATATTTTAGGATAGATAATATACAAGCTAATATTGAGAGCAATTTTTAGTTGTAGAAACTGTTTATTGAAGTAATTGATTTAGCAGTTACTCTGTCTCTTTTTTTTCTTATTCAGGTAGTGGGAACTCCTCTAATTATCTGAGCAGTTTAGTCCTCAGAATGTAGAGTTGGGTAAATTGAAGGTTCTAAAAGAATGCCAAATGACTTGAAAGGAATTGTGACCATTCCAACTAGTGCAGTACTCTGAAAGCCAACTGGCTGAGCGAGCCACCTCTGCTCTGGAGGTAGCAACCAAACACTGTTCTGTGCCAGTCGGACCCAGGAAAGCTAGTCAGTGGCCTTGCTTTTGGTTGGCCACTTTTAGGAAAGCCAGCTTGGGCCCTCCACCTCCCCTAAGGATACTTTGATACCAGAGTTGCACCAGCCCTCCGTGGTTTTCCAGGGAGTTGGAGCAAGCCTGCAGTGGCAAGGGAAAGGAAACCACTTTTTTAGATAGCATTACAAGTGAAACTCATGTGAAGTTATGAAGTTGCTCTGGAAAAGTTTAATGCAATTTGAATTTTTATGGATTCAATCTGTTAAGATTATTAGAGTTACTATTAAATGAGCTATAGTGAATGTTTTAATATTATAAGTAACTTCCAGTTTACCTGCTTTTACAGTTTCGGTTTTCTTTCCTTGATTTTTCTTAAAGTGAAGTTTGCCTATTCTTTTTGTTGTCATCTTCTTTTTCTAAAGTTTGGTTATGTGGGTTAGTCAAATTTTTCATCTTGTCTGCTTTTTCCTATGTGAACCAAAGGCCTCTATAGAAGGTTAATTATGTATCTTAATATCTGTTTCTCATTTTGTCTGCTACTTATGTTTTTCCAATTAGACAGGTGCTTGTATCAGATATAATTCTTCACTTCCTTTAGCAAATTTAATTTCATTTACAACAAAAGAATTGCAAATATTGCACTGTAAGTGTAATGAGCATTCAGTTCTTTTTATTTTTATTTTTTATTTTAAAGATATGGGATATAATTCAGGGTTAGGTATACAAATGTTCATTATGCAGGTAGCCTTGTTGATGAGGTGTGCCCCACCCTCCACTGACAGGTTCCCACTACTGCCAATCCCACGTTCCCCCCCTACCCACAGCAGTTTCCTGCTACTACCTAGCCTATCTTTTTCTTATAGTATTATGATAATTGTTCAAGTCTGCTTATGAGTGAGAACATGTGGTACTCAGTTCTTTGTTTCTGTGATAGACCTCTCAGTATTATAGACTCTAAGTCCGTCCAGGTTGCTGTGAAGTTTATGATTTTGTCCTTCTTTATGACTGTATAATATAATATTCGATTTTTTTTTATCCAGTCCTCTTGGGAGGCTGCACGGTTGGTTCCATGTTCTTACTATTGTGAACAAGAGCATTCAGTTCATTTTATGACAGTGTTTGTTGAATTCTGAAAATTAATAGCTTCACTGTTGTCTATCAGTATGCTTTATGTTGTCTTTAAAACATTTTTTTTTCAAATTTGGAGATTTAATGATGCTACAATGTTAAGTTTGTTAAGTTTATCTAGGCAAACAAAAAAATTGTGACTACCTATAACTCTTCACTGTTCATCCCAAATTTGAGTATGTGAAATTAATTATACTCAGTGGCATAGAATAGAATGGAATATTCAAATATTCTCTTTATTTTGGACTGAATGAAAAAATTGGCAGATAATGAAACACCAAATTATGAGCTAATATAGTTTGTAGGAAATGGATGGGAAGGAAAACAAAGGTGTAAGCATTCATCTTTTTTCTTTAGTATGAAAGAAATTACAAAACTTTTTCAGAAATATGTTGGAAATCTCATGGCTATAATGAAAATCTTTATTCAGACTTGTTGATTTTCTGAAAAGAGGCAAGAAGGAACTTTTGTGTAGTGAGAAAGATTTTTTTCTTTTAACAAAATCACAGAACAGTATATTAATAGCTAGAAACAATAGTGTACCCAGAAAATAATCTTTCACATTAGTTAACCTGTACGAAAAACCTTTTATGGCAGTAGCTTTACATGTATTGCTCATTTTTTATTTTTTTATTTTTTTGAGGTGGAGTCTCACTCTCTTGCCCAGGCTGGAATGAGTGGCATGCTCATGGCCACCGCAGCCTCAAACTGCTGGGTTCAGGTGATCCTTCCGTCTCAGCCTTCCAAGTAGTAGGAACTGCAGGCATGTGTCACTATGCCTGGCTAATTTTTTGATTTATTGTAGAGATGAGGTCTCACCAAGTTGCCCAGGCTGGTCTTGAACCCCTGGGCTCAGGCAGTCCTCTCACCTCGGCCTCCCAAAGTGCTGGGATTATAGGCATGAGCCACGATGCCCGGCCAACTTTACTGCTTATTTACTCCTTACATCTCTAAAAGAGAAACACCTGTTCACAAGTTGAGGGGCCAGGTTTGGAACCCAGATCTTCCCAGATCTTCATCCTTCAAAGCCCACCACCTATCACACTGAATGTTTGTTAACTTTCATAAGAATACAGCCTTTTATTGTTCAGATGCTATCCTACACTGGCACTTCTGGAGAGCTACTGATAAAATGTTCAAAGATGTTTGCAGAGAATAGCTGCAGAATAAGGAGAGGTTGGGGGAATCTACATTTCTAAAATCTCTTCTGATGCTCCTGCAGAACTACAGCAGTAATTAAAAATAAATTGTCAGAATTAGAATGGCAGCCTGGGCAATGTAGTGAGACCTTGTCTCTACAAAAAATTAGCTGAATGTGGTGGCACACACTGTAGTCCCAGCTACTTGCAAGGCTGAGACAGGAAGATCACGTGAACCCAGGAGTTCAAGGCTGTGGTGAGCTGTGATTGTGCCGCTGCACTCCAACCTGACTAACAGAGTGAGACCCTGACTCAAAAAAAAAAAAAAAAATTAGAATGGAGCAAAGGGAGTGTATTAGTTTTCTAGCATTGCCAAAACAAATTGCCACAGATTTGGTGGCTTACAACAACATTTTTTATTCTACAGTTCTAGAGGCCAGAAGTCTAAAATCAAAGTGTCTGCAGGACTGCTATGCTTTCTCCAGAGAGTCTAGAGGAGAATCTTTCCTTGCTTTTTCTACCTTCTGGTGACTCCACACTTCCAGTCTCTGCTTCTATCTTCACATGGCCTTCTCCTCTTTTTCTCTCTTATGAAGATACTCATTACTGGAATTAGAGTCCACCTAAATAGTCCAAAATGATCTCATCTCCAGATCCTTACTTACATCTGCAAATACTCTTTTTCCAAATAAAGTCACATTCAAAGTTCCTGGTATTAAGAAATGGACATATCTTTCAGGGGGCTACCATTCAACCCACTAAGGGGGTTAGGAACTTACTTCCTTGATGATAATTTTCAGTTTGACTGCTGTCTCACATATTAGACAAGTATTCAGTAGACCATGATGTAAAATGGAGAAAAGTGTTGGAAATATAGAAGCACAGAAAATTGAATTTCAGAGGAAGGTTTATGGGATCAAGGCAGGTTTTATGGAGGTTATATTACTTGAGACACATTGTGAAGGATGGACTGATTTTTATCAGATTGTTAGGGATAGCCTGGGGTATGCAGATAGTCAAAGTATCAAGAGGGGGAGTCATCTTCAGGGAACCATAAGTAATGTATTTTAGTAAAATGTGGTATTTAGACAAAGAGTGGGGAATGAGGATGAAAAGCCTGGGCCAATTCATGGGAGGCCTTTAGTGTTGAGTTGATGAATTTGTACTTGTTTTAGAATTGCTTATGATAAAACCTTTGGAAAAAGATGTAGATTTTTTTCTATTGGAAGATTTTTCAGAAGGGTCCATGACCCTAAGAAGGGTTAAGAACCACTGTTCTATTAGAAATGAAATGTTTTATGCTTTGGAGCTGTTTCTGAAAGAGTATTGATTTTCTGTTTGGTTTGCTTTGAACTACTTGGAAAATTTTGGAAATTGACTCCAAAAACCTTAGTCAGCACTGTCTGTGGGATACTTTGTGTACACTGCATTTAAAAGTTAAAATACTGTTTCAGAAGGGATGTGACAGAGACTCTGGATTCTTAGAAAATTATTACACAAAAATAAAAACTCGCAGCATTTAGTTCAGAATGCAGCTGTGACTTCTGTTTTCTGTGTCTCAGTTTTCTCTATTTCAATTCACTACCATCATCCATTTAGAACTCCAGAATTATGTGAAAGCATAATATAGTTCTGAGGGAAGGAAATAGACAGCTACATTCCTAATTATTTTTTTGTTTTTAAAAAAACATATTCTATAAAGCTGCGTGTTGTCTTCTGTTAATTCTTAGTGAAATAACCCAAATAAAACAGTATTTAAATTATATAGGCCAGGAGTGGCTCACGCCTGTAATCCCAGCACTTTGGGAATCCTAGGTGAGCGGATTGCCTGAGCCCACAGGCTCGAGACCAGCCTGGGAAACTTGGTGAGACCTCATCTCTACAATAAATTAAAAAATTAGCCGGGCATGGTGGTGCATACCTGTAGTCCTAGCTACTTGGGAGGCTGAAGTGGAAGGATCACCTGAGCCCAGCAGGTAGAGGCTGCAGTGGCCGTGAGCGTGCTACTGCACTCCAGCCTTGGCAACAGAGTGAAACTTCGGCTCCAAAAAAAAAAAAAAAAAAAAAATTATAAAGCTGTCTGGCCATATTATACAAGGGAAAAAAACTTGATATTTTCCATATAGCTCATTCCACTTTTTTTTTTTTTTGAGTTGGAGTTTTACTCCATCGCCCATGTTGAAGTGCAGTGGCACGCTCACGACCATCCAGCGTTGACTTGCTGGGCTCGGGTGATCCTTCCGCCTCAGCCTGCCAAGTAGCCGGAACTATAGGTGCATGCTACCATGTCCGGCTAATTTTTTTTTTTTATTATAGAGACGAGGTCTTGCCAAGGTGCCCAGGCTGGTCTCTAACACACGGGATCAGGCAATCCACTCATCTCAGCCTCCCAAAGTGCTGGGATTACAGGCTGAGCCACCGAGCCCGGCCTCCACTTCTAATAATCAACTGCCATGACATTTTTTTTCATTGATCCTTTTATTTTCTGCCTGAGATTAGTTTTACTTAATGGATTTACCTGTACTATTTTTCAGACCTCTCTGCTAGTGAGGGTCTTTTTAAAAATTTTTGTATTATGGAAAAATGTATACGTATTCAAAAGTAGATAGTACACTATACTTCCATGTGCCCACCACTCAGATTTGACAGTTAACAAGATTTTACTGTATTTGTTTCATTTATCCCTTTATCTATTATCTTCCTTTGCTGAAATATTTGAAAGAAAATCCCAGAACTTTACCTTGGCATACCAATTTACCTCTAAAAAATGAGGACATTGTTTTATAGAACCAAAATGCTGTTCTCACACCAAAAAAAACTGACAGTTACTCTTTGGTCTCATCTAATAGCTAGACCTTGTTCAGCTTTGCCAGATTGTCTCAAGAGTATCTTTTTTAGAGATGGTTTGTTCATCCTGGAATTCAAAGTCCACAGATCACACATTTGGTCATTTTGTCTTGATCACACATTTGGTCATTCTGTTTTGATCTAGGACAGTTCCTCCACCCCCTTTTTTTAATTTCACTTAATGGACTCATTGCAGGAACTAGGTCAGGTTATCCCGTGAAATCTGTCACATTTGGGATTTTTTTGCTAGCTTTATCGTGGCGTCAGTTGATTACTCTGTTCCCTATAATTCCTATAAAGGGAAGTTAGCTCTAGAGGCTTGATTAAAATCAAATTTAAGTTTTTTGGTGAGAATGCTTACTAAGTGCTTAATAATGCATCACATCCAAAGGCCTGCTGTATCTGTCTACCCTACTTCTAGTGTTGCTAAAAGACCCCATCAGCATAAGTTATTTAATCTGTGGTGGCAAAATGGTGATTTTCTTATTTTGTCATCTCTTCTACATTTATTAGCAGGAATTCTATAAAGAAGACCTTTACCTTATCAACGAGGAAGGACTGTTTGGGGTTACTCTGAAATACAGTTTGTATGAGAGACTGCCAAATAATTTTATACAATTGTGCCCTTGATAAAAGATAATGAAGTTTAATCAGAATAAAAGAGATTGAGTTAATTGAAGATTTAATCCTTTGTTTTAATGAGGGTTACAGTGAAATTCTGAGTAGTATAACAAAATAAGAATGATTGCTTTCCTGTTACAACTGAGGTATGTACTCTAATACCTCTGAAAACGAAAGGTAAAGATATGCGAAAGTCTTTTATAGACTAGAATCAAGCAGTGAAGAGGAAAGAGTTCTAGATTAGGATAAAAAGTCAGGGGATTCCTAGAGTCGATTTGATCTAGCCCCTAAATCCATTCATTCTTCATAGACAAGAGTCTCTGACAGGAGAAATGCTACTAAGTTCCTAGACAGGAAGTTCCTGCATCTGGAATCAAAGACAAATTATAAATAAACACTGTAAAAAGACATTATTTTTAAATGTGTTTCCTCATAAGATGAAAAAGAAAGCAGTGATGATCATACTGGAATTTTTTTTCTAGACCTTTTTGCTTAATATTATTTTTAGAGAACCAAGCCTTCGATCTAGAGCTGTTTGGATTACAAAGAGAACTCTGCTACCCTCCTTATCCTACCTCTGCTACTCACTGCCACTTGACTGAAATTAGGTTAAGTTGTCCTTTTATAATACTCAGGAGCCTCACTTGCCCAATATTTATAATTTCTCTGAAACATCACTTAAGTGATTCTAAATTCTTAATTACCCTAGGACTTACACTTTTGAGGCCTACTAGTTTGAATATAATCTGATCTTTTAGTTTCTCTTTTGTTGTTTCTTTTCCCATTTTAATTTGGCTTGAAATCTTTTGAGCAGAAGGAAGTTGACCAGTCAGTCTATGGGAGCACATATCTGTAAAGACAGAAACGAAAACCATAGGACATGCTTTTCCTTCTTAATGTTTTCTCATATATTCTTTCTCTCCATCAGTTACTGGGTTTTTTCATGTGTGTGTGTGTCCCTAATATATTTTTAGTGTTTTTGTGAAGTTGTATGTAGACTAAAGAAATTAAAGCTGTGTATTATAGACCTAATGCTTAAATATTTTTGAAAACAGAGCGACTTCTCCACTTAATATTCTTCTTTTTATTGAAATTGTACTCTATGGGAGAGAGTTCTTGATCACCATTTCTGATTAAATACCTTTTGTTTAACTTCACGACTTCACATTCCTATTTAGTAAGATTGCTGAATAAAGTAATGCTGAGTAAAGCCTTATGTATTTGTCCTGCTCTGTTTTACCTTAAGCCAGTTTGTTTTTGTTCATCTCCTGAATTCATGTATTCTGGGGAAAGTAACCTTGGTATCAAATGAAAATTAAACAATTTGGTGTCCTTGTCTTAGTAACCATCTTAGACAACCTCTAATCAATATATTATTTAAGTCCATTAAAAGTACGTATATGTGCTAGTGTGATTTCTCTATATGCGAACCCTTGCTGTGTGTCTTTATTCATTATATTGTTTACTTAAAAATAATAACACTTTAGGTTATCTCTGAAAGATAAAGAATGCCATTATAAAGGAGTGCCTGAAAGGACCATAGATAAAACCAGTATAATTATTTTTAATCAGTTGAGCTAAGGCATGAAAGCTGAGTATTCCTCATCAAGGCTCTAAAATGGTTTTAGTGCTGAAAATTACATTTTCCTATCTGTTGAATTAAGCACATGCATGTAGAACACCTACTATATGCAAATCATCATACTAGGTGCTGAGCATTAGGGTTAATTTTACCATTTAGATGAAGAGGACACCCTTCCTTTCTTCAGAGAGCCCTTCTAGGAAATTATGTTTCAACTTTGTTGCCTCCTTGCCCTCATTTAAGACAGCTAGAAGCCCACTGCGCTTGGGCCCACTAGTCTTTGTACTGTTACCTTGTGTTAAGTATGTAGGGCTTAGAAAGTGATGATGCACACTTGGGCTTGAAGCTCTGCTCTTTTGAGGCCACAAATCTTGTAGTACATTCTCTTTTCTGTCCTCTACCAGAAATTAGAGTGGTTTTTGTCTTTTTATTACTGTTTCAATTATTTCATCCAGTTCGTGTTTGGATTTACTCTCTTACCTTTATTTATGTCAGTAACTATCTATTGAGTATGTTTTATGTGCCAGATATTGTTCAGTCTGCATTTACAGAAATCCACATTTTTTGGTAAGAATCACTTGATGAATAACTTTATATAACTTAACTTCAATGAAGTTAAGTTCTAGTTCACTTCTAAATGTATTAGATCTGACATTGTCATTTTAATATTATTTTTCTGACGTTTTACATATGATCTGACTTAAAAGTTCCTGTGAATCTGAAGAAAACTGGCACTTTATTAGGAATGTCATTATTTTCTTGAGGCTAAGATAACTTCCCACAAACTTCCAACTCTTTTAAAACCCAGTGAAGTTCCAGATATATTGTCATAAAGGCAAAAAAGAAGTAGATAGAGAGAAAAGCATCTCAGATTTGAGTAAGTTCTGACCATACTATTTGTTAACTGTGTGTCCTTGGTGAATCGCTACTTACCCCCAGGTAAGAGCAATTATAATTGAATATTTCAGACTTATTGTGAGTGTAGTTTATCTCCTTTAATTAGGTGGTCTCCTAATGATTATTGTTGCTCTGCAAGGGATGGGGCATTGGATGAAGGGAACATAACACAATTTTAACTACATCTTAGATCTCTCTTTTTCATAAATATGAGACCTATTATGGCTGCTGAGCTGTGACTGGTCAGAAGTTCCATTCCAGTGGTTGTCAGATGATGTAAAAAAATTGTTACTACTTAACTTCACGTCATACTTTCTTAACTTTTTAGGAAATTACAGTCCTAAATGATTACATATCCTAAATGATTACATATCATTTTTGATGGTTGTTTTAAGGCATTTATCTTTTTGCCTTTTTTAAAATAGCTTGAGACATAATTTAACATCCTTTATAGTTTGCTCAAAGTGTACAATTCAATGGCTTTTAGAATATTCAGAATTGTGCATCTATCACCACAATCACTTTTAGAATATTTTCATTATCATTATCCCAAGAAGAAACTTTGCCATCTAGCTAGCTTTTACCTCCCAGTCCTCTCACTCTCCTCACACGTCCCCACTCCCCAAGCAACTACTAATCTACTTCTGTCTATGTAGATTTGCCTATTCTGGGCCTTTTATATAAATGAAATCATACAGTATGTATCCTTTCACTTAGCATGATCTTTTGAAGGTCCATCCGTGTTCTTTTTTTGTTATCCTAAGGCTCATGGAGGTACACTGACCCTTTCCTATAGGAAGAAGAGAGGAAGTGACTTTTTTTTTTTTTTTTTTTTTGAGTTGGAGTCTCACTCTGTCGCCCAGACTCGAGTGCAGTGGCCGCTCCCGGCCACCGCAGCCTCGACCTGCTGGGCTCCGGCGATCCTTCCACCTCAGCCTTCCAAGTAGCTGGAACTACAGGCACGCGCTACCATGCCCGGCTGATTTTTTGATTTATTGTAGAGATGAGGTCTTGCTTGCCTAGGCGGGTCTCGAACCCGCGGGCTCAGGCAATCCACTCACCTCAGCCTCCCAAAGGCGCGGGATTACAGGCTGAGCCACCGAGCCCGGCTTTTTGTTGAGTTTTGAGAAATCTGTATACATTCTGGATACAAGTCTTTTTTCAAATATGAGTTTTGTAAAGATTTTCTTTCAGTCTTTGGTTCATGTTTTCATTCTTTTAACAGTTTTTTTTTTTTTAACTTTTAATTTTGAAATAATTGTAAATTCATAGAAATTTGCAACACTAGTACAGACAGTTCTTGTGTACCCTTTCCTCAGTCTCCTCCAATGAACACATCTCATATAACTGTAGTAAAATGTTAAAACCAAAACCTTGACATAGTTCTATGCCATATTATCAAACATGTATATTCATAGTCAAGATAAAATATCCCATCGTCACAAAATATATTTTTTGCTGTGCTACCCCTTTATAGTTACGCTCACCCCACACCCAATCCCCACCATTCCTGATCTCTGGCAACCACAAATCTGTTCTTCATTTTTATAGCTTTGTCCATTTGAAAAATGTATATCAAAGGAATCATATAGTATGTGACATTTTGATGTTGACTTTTTTCACTTAGCATAATTCCCTTGAACCATCAAAATTGTTATGTGTGTCTGTAGTACTTTCCTTCTATTTAAAAAAATTTTTATTTTAAAGATGTGGGGCGTAATTCAGGGAGTACTTTCCTTCTTATTGCTGATTAGTATTCCATGGTATGGATGTACTACAATTTGTTTAACCACTCATTCGCTGAAGAACAATATAGTTGTTTCCATTTTGAAGCTATTATAGACAAAACTACTCTGAACATCATGTACAGGTTGTGATGTGAATGACATCTTTATTTCTTGGGGATAATTACCCAGGAGTGCATTTTCCGGGTTGTCTGGCAAGTGATTGTCAAGTTTCTAAGAAATTGTCATGCTATTTTCCAGAATGGTGGTACCATTCTACATTCCTGCCAACAATCCATGAGTAATCTAGTTTGTCTGTATTTTCACTAGCATTTAGTTTTTTATGTTTTTTATTTTAGCCATTCGAATGTGCTCCTTATGGTTTTAATTTGTATTTCGCTAGTGGCTATTGATCTCAAACATCTTTACCTGTGCCTATTTGCCTATATCCTCTTCAATGAATTGTCTATTCTTGTCTTTTGCACATTTTCTAATTGCATTTTCTTTTGCTATTGAGTTTTGAAAGTTATTTATATTGTGTATACAACTCAATTGTCAAATCAATTACCTTTAAAAGAGATTTGAATAATAGGAAAACCATATTCATGAAATGGCCATTTTCTGTATTTCACATTTCCATCTGGTCTCACTTTCTTTCTTCCTTTTGAAATGTCTTTAACTTTCTTAAAGCACAGATCTGTGAGTGATAAGCTCTTTTACATCTTGTAAGTGTAAAACATCTTTATCTTTGATAGTTATTTTTGCTAGATATAGAATTTGGGGTTGACTTTTTTCTTTCAAAACTGTAAAGATGTTGCTCCACTGTCATCTCACTTACATTGTCCCCAAAAGGAATTTACTGTCATCCTTACCTTTTCTCTTCTGTAAAAAGTGACTCTTTTTCTCTGTATTCTTTTAAAAAAATTCTTTATCACTGGTTTTGAACAATTTGATTAGTGTGATTTTCTTCATATTTCATGTGCTTAGGCTAAATATCTAGAATTTATAGAAAAAAATCCCTAAAATGCAACAACAGCAATAACAGCAAAAACCAATCCAATTCAAATGGGCACAAAACTTGAATAGTTATTTCTCTGAAGAAAACATACAAATGCCACATACACATGAAAAGATGTTCAGCCTTACTAGTCATCTGAAAATGCAAATAAAAAGCACAATAAAGATACAGCTTTACATGTCAGAGGATGGCTATTATTAATAAAGCAGAAAATAACACATGTTGACAAGAATTTGGAGAAATCTGAAACTCTTGTACACTGTTGATAGGAATGTATTAATAAAATGATATTTCTGCTATGAAAAACAATATAGCAGTTCTATAAATTAGATATAAAATTAAATATATAATTACCAGATAATCCAGAAATAATACTTCTGGGCATGTACCTAAAATAATTAAAACTGGGGACACAAAAAGATATTTGTGCACCTATGTTTATAGCAGCATTATTCACAAAATCCAAAAGGTAGAGGCAACCCAAGTGTCCACTGATGGATGAATAAACAAATGTGTTATATGTATATGATAAAATATTATTCAGCTTTGAAAGGGAAGAAAATTCTAACACATAGTTGAAGACTTTATACTAAGTGAAATAAGCCAGTCACAAAAGGACAAATACCATACCACTCAGAGGAGGTATGTAAAGTAGTCAAATTCACAAAGACAGATAGTAGAATGGTGTTTGCCAGGGACTGGTGGGAGTTGGGTACAGAATTTCAGTTCTACAAGATGAAAAAAGTTCTGTGGATGGATGGTGATGATGGTTGCACAACAATATGAATATGCTTAATTCAACTGAACTATACACTTACAAATAACTAAAATGGTAAATTTTATGTTATGAATATCTTACCATAATTTTTAAAAATAGTTTAAAAAAACAAATGATTGTGCAGTTTGAACTATGTTTAAGTTAATTGATTAAACAGTCCACCTCACTTTATGTTGATTACACTGGTCTCTGGAAGAGTTACTATAATAACTGTCAAGGGAAATTGCTGCCCAATATACCTCGTTAAAAACAAATCTGTATTATGTTGGGACTGTAAGAAATGAGAAATCATCAGAACCTGTCTGGCATCAAAGACAGGGGCTAAAGAGCCACCCCTCTCTTGCTATCTTGTCTGTAACACTTCTCCTTCATTTTTCTCCATACTGAGAAAGTACACACAAAGCTTGTGAATGGTTAACTCACCTAGGATTTAATGTTATGTCTCCACATTTTAGAGTGGACAGTGTGAATGGATTTGAACAACTCATCTCATGTGTATCTTTCCCAAGTATTAAGTTTGAATATAATCTCAGTGCCTTGTATATACTTTATATATCTGAAATTAGGACCTTCCAAATTCAACATGCAAAACACACAAAATGATGCAGTAATTACTAAATAGTAGCTAAACAAGGAAATCTCAGTTTGGGGGAAAGTATGACATGATGATTTTCCTAAGAGTCCATGAAAATGTCCTTTGATGATTAAGTTCCTTTGACAGATTGGGTGTGTGTTAGCTTTACCCATTTTTTGGTAGATAAAATTTATCCTATCTACTTTATACACAAGATATACTGTATTCTAATGATTATGATCTGCAGCTAAGTTGAGAGAGAACAGAGCAAAAGGAGAAATTGGATAGAATTGTTGCAGAGAGAAGACTTCACTGCAATTCAGAAAACCAGAATTGTAGTCTAAGTTTGTCGAGACTTGGCTGTCTGTGTGATCTTAAATTACTGTTGCTTTCTGGGCCTTCGTGTCCTCTAAAGGAAATTAAATGAAGTCATTTATATTGTACTTCTAACAGCTATAGTCCAAGTTCTATATAACCCTATCAAGTTTATTGAGAGAAGCTAGAAAGATGTGTGTACCAAGAAAGAAATAGCTAGGAGAAGAGAAGGTGAAGGATTCAGTTAATGTACTTAGGAAGGGGAGAGGGGGAGGGGAAATGAGGGTTCAAAATCTCCCTGTTGGGTCCATTGTTCTCTATTTGGGGAATGAGGACACCACAAACCCAATCCTCACTAGTACACAATATGCCCATGTAGCAAATATAAAACTTTTGAAAATTAAATACAGCTTTTTAAAATTCTAGGTAATCTCAACTATCTCCCCAGGTTCTCAGCCATAGTTATTACAGAAGCCTTTTGGAGAGGACAAAATTCAATCTTTTGGGGCTATGATTTTCCCTTGTGCATCTCTTCAGTGTATCTGAATATGACAAATACTCTAGAAACTTTCAGAGAGAGCAAGCGTCAGGTCCCCAAACCGGAACCCAGTGTCTCTTGAGTTGACTACTTCACAGTGGGTAGATTGGATGGGTCAGAGATAATGTCTGTCTTCCAGGACTGACTGACTGAATGAATGAATGAATGATATACTATAAGGTGCAGGACTCAGAGCTAAGCAAAAGCCTAATTTAAACCAGTACATTCTGAGAGGGTAACGGTGCTATGCGAATTTGTGTCCAGAAATGACTAGTTTTTAGGACATGGTAGACACTCAGCAAATACCTGTTAAATGAATAATAATGATGCAACAAAGTTTGTTGTTGTTTGCTTGTTTGTTTTTGTTTTGGTTATGCATCATTGCTGCAGCTCTGTTGGATCCTTGTTGGCCTTGGATATCAGTTTGTGATCTGGCGTCAGGAAAAAGTGAATTGTTCTGCATAATAGAGGGAGAAAATTGCAATGTTCCCTTAAGGAAATCTGGAAGGGATAGGTTAAGAAAAATAGGAGAAAGAAGAAACAGCAGGAGCCCAAGAGCTCACAGAAGTGAAGTGCAAGAGAGAAACCTCTCTTGGGGAGATGGGGTAAGGACAAAAAAAATGGAAAAAAACAAAAATGCTTATATAAAAATTTAGCTTTTTTACCAGACAAGCTGTGAAGTGACTTTCCCTGTAACCTCCATATTTTTTTAAATAAAATTGACTGTAAATTTTTAAATGTGTTTTGGGTTGCAAGTAACAGAATTTTTAACTAGATGTGGCTTGAATAATAAGAGTTTATTATTTCCTACAACAAGAAGTCTAGATGTGGTAGTTTGTAAAATTAGTAAATTGACATCTCCCCAGTGTCACGACTCTGAGTCAGCTTTTGCAGGGAGAGGCATAGGATTTCCTCACGAGTCTGTCTCTTTTTTTTTAACGAAAGGAATACCTTTTCAACAGATTTTCCTTTATGCTCCATTGGTGAGTTAGTCATGCCCAACCCTAAACCAATCCTTGACAAAGGAGAAGGGAATTATGATGGAAGGTCTAGACCAATTATGACTCATCTCAACTCATGGGGATATCCTTTTCTGAGTCTATTTTTGCATGATATCTGCAAAGAAACTAGAGTTTTGGTGGCAAGTAAAAGGAAGGAAGAAAAATATGGAAAATTGGGGTTTGTACCTGAAAAACGTGAGTATTTCAAGGACAGGACATGAACCAATTAAGAGATCTTGCCCTTCTCAATGTAGGCACATGTAATAAAAAACAGTCACCTTGGGCTTGACATATATTCAGCTGGCATGGGATTACGATAAGGGTAGTATGTGTACATAAAATAAATATTTTGGGCATCCAGACAGAACTAGGCATCAGAGGGAAAGGGGTTGGCCTTGCCTGTGTAAGGATAGTGGGTCTCAGTTTACGTTATTTTTATAAACAGATTTTCCACTGTGAGGACAAAACACTAAGTGGTTTATGGCATTATAAAGATAATGGAGAGGGATGGAATGGATGAGGGAAATGTACTAGAGCAAAGCAAGGGTTAACGTTTAATCTCAAGTCAAAGTCTTAGAGGCACATTGACCTTCTTCAGTTCCTCACGTGGTACCAGTAGACAATATGAGCATAGTATTCATGCACCCATCCATCTGTGTGTCCCTAGCAATATCTCAAAGAGCCTCAGGGCTGAAGACACAACTTATCTGAGAATCTCAAAGGTCACTGCATTTAAAATTCCTGTTCTTGGCTGGGAGCGGTGACTCAATCTGTAATCCCAATGCTCTGGGAGGCTGAAGTGGGAGGATCGCATAGGCCAGGAGATCAAGCCCAACCTGAGCAACATAACGAGATCATGTCTCTAAAGAAAAAAATTCTAATCAACTGGGCATAGTGACACACTCCAGTAGTCCCAGCTACTTGAGAGGTTGAGGCAGAAGGATCCCTTGAGACTAGGGATTCAAAGTTTCAGTCTATGATCATACCACTGCACTCTAGCCTAAGCTACAGAGTAAGAGCCCCCATCTCAAAAAAATAGGATAAAATGAAATTTATGTTCTTAGTAAAAAGCAGAGTCTTTCATGAGTGTGGGAGTTTCACAACCAGACCCATCATCATAATTTAATAAAACTGTTGTCACTCTTTAGATTGTGAAGGCTCATATCAAAGTCTTAATTACACTTTTTCCTAGTAGTAACATTACGTGACAGTAAGGTCATAGGAATACATCAGAAAATATTTCATTTAATATGTTTAAATAAGATTTAAGAGAATTCAAACCTGTTCTAGCACATCAGGCACAAAGTCTCTTTAATGTCTTTGCCACTTTTAAGAAACACCTGCGTCTTTGTAAAAGACCTAGCAGGATAAGCCAAAGTTTTGAGATTGGACACAGCCACATGGAAGGTGATAGAATTGTTAGGGGAACAAATTCTCCTTGTTAGATTCCCAGAGACTTATGAACATCTCGGGCTTAGAAACACAGAGTGACTTCCAACAGTTGGACTTTAGTGGTGACCCATTCCAACATCCTCTGAAACAGAACAGCTTGCTACCACCATCAAAGAAGGACAGAATGGTAGGATTGGTTTTAAGATTATCCAAACATTCACTTCACAGATAAAGAGATTCACAACCAAAAAAAAGTTTTTTTTAAAAAAAGAGTACATCAGAAAATATCTTTAATACACTCCACTCATTTTATTTCTCTAAGAATAGTTTACAAAGGGGATAGAAGTACTCTAGTAAAAATTGGATAAGCCTAGATTTGGCTTCGAGTAATGGCTTCACCAAGGGACTGCTCCTTTAAAGGAACTACTAAGGCAGAGTCATAATTCTTATATGCTGGTCTGTCCAATATTTGATATGGGCTATAGTTGGATGGAAAATGGGAAATGTTAAGGTCTTGCTATAGTTACTCTGAAACTAGCATATCAGGAGTCCATTTATTCCATAAACTTTCAGGAATAAACAACACACATACGAACTTCCTCAGTGGTCCCGTCAGAAGGGAATTATATGACTACAGATAAAAGTACACATCTTTCAGTTAATTCTGTAATCCACATGCAAAATCCAGTCCTTCAAATCATTGCTGTGTGGATTTGTCACACTCTTGGAGAAGCCTTGGTCCTATAACCTAAAGACTAGATCACTCTCATCTGTATGAGATTATTGAATAAAAAATGGAATCTAGATGTACAATGCCAGTTTCACATGTTGCCTTTTAATGAGAACATATAATCACTAGAATAAAAATAATGAACAGAATTTGTCCTTTCAGTTGGACATATTTGTTTAACCATTTGGAGACACCAGAGCATGAGAAAGGCTATAATTCTAAAATATGGCAGAGTATTTTTATCTGACCACAAAAGTGTGTTGCTCTGGCACGTGCACAGTGAGATCCATGCTCCAGTTGAAGTAAAGAGTCGACTTAAAATCTGGTTTGTAATGTGTCTTTCATTTTGACAAATGACCTGCTTTCTGCCACATATCAAAGAAGCTGTAGAGGGTCAACCGACCTCTTCAAAGTGGGCGAGAAAAAAGTCAGTGCTGCTAAATCAGCGGCAGGGTTTCCAAGTTTGATTCTTTCCTCTAAGCTGGGATAGTACAAATCAGTCCACAGCCGAGTAAGTAAGAGCCAGCTCAACTTTGGGATTTGTATAAGACATTCAGGGCTATTTGAATAGCAAAAAGGCATGAGTTTTCAAATTGTTCAAATCAGGACACTTTTGAGGAGGAAAGAGAGCACTATTCATAATTACATAAGGACAATAAGCATAAATGAGACTTGTCTGAGCAAACAGGGGCATGTGGCCATCTTACACCTATAGAAAAATGAGGGCAAGATTGTCAGAAAGGTAAACAAATATACAAAGCATATATACTAAAACTCTGCACTTTGTGACCATGATACTGTCATAGAAACACAAATGACTTTGTGTGTGGAAATAAATCCCCTTCCAAGACAGCACTGATTGATACAATTTGTGGAAACTGTAGATGGGAGATAGCTCTCCCCCAAACAGCAAGGAGCTTCTGCCTATAATTATAATGCAAGATTGCCATAGGGTAAAATGAGACTTAAGAGTGGTAGAGTAGGTTAGGAGGTTTGCATTTGCTGCCTTCCATTTTTGTCATTTTTTTTCCTTTTTGATGGCTACAGCACAAGGAGAAAAAAAGAATCTTTCCAGAGCAAGAGAATCTGTCCCGTTCCAGCTGTGAGTCTCTCATGGGAAGGAGGGCTACTCAGTCCCCCAGCAAAACAGGGCCTGGCTGGGGAGCTCCTCGCTGGGCTGCTTCAAGACGCTCATACTCTCTATAACCAAAGCCATCTCCAAGGACGGAGAAATCCAGGAGTTCAGTTTTTGTTTTAAATGCTTTAAATGTAAAGCACAAACAAGCACTAACTGAGAAATCTATTTAGCAAACATTCAGGAAAGAAAAACCACGTGGTTTTTTTTTTCTTCTGGTTGTTGTTGTTGCTGTTGAAATGTTTCCCACTCCTCACCGCCTCAAAAAAAAGAGGGGTGTGGGTGTGGGGACAGCACAGAGAAAGGAGAAGAGTGGCTTCGGCTCCGCAGAACACTAAAAAATGCACATGAATCAATTATGAAAAAGAGAAGGTCCCTTTGAATGAGGAAAAGCTGATTGGAATTAAGATAGGCTTTGTTCCTATCTGCAAGGTACAAGGAGGGGACTTTTCAGTGAAACAGAAAAGGGGGATTTGGGACTGTTTGGCTGCTTAATGCCACAGTGCTTCAGAGCCCATGTGAAAATTTGCTGCTGGCTATTAATCATCATTGTGCCCCTGCAAAGAAGCTGTTACAATGATGACTATATGTCATTATATTCCCACTGTAAGTAACGAATCAGAGAGCTGGGAAAGTTGGATAAGAGCGGCTGGCAAACTTTTAAGCGGTCGAATCTATTTAAATAAATTTACATCACATTTGCTACTTTCTCTGGTATGGGAATCATACTTTAAAATGAAACAATATGCTGTGTTCATGGGGCCTGGTCTTTTATTCCCCTGTCTCTGAGCCTACTTTCCAGGTCAGCCTTTGCCAGTGCTGACAGCACGCTTTTCTCATAGCCTCTCCTTCTCATAGCCTTTGGTTGCTTTCAAGTTCAATTTAGCACAATAAAGTTGTTATGCATGACAGTTTGGAGAGCAGAATAGGTGGTGTCTGAGCCCGCTGTGTCGCTACAAAGTGGGTCCATTCTCTGTGGGCCGGCTCAGTTACTGGAGCCTTACTGGTGGGATACAGCCGTGGACTTCCAGACGTTCCCATCCTGACGAAAACAATTAGCTTCAAACTGCACGAAGCCTCGGGGTCAGCCTCTCTTTGACTGAGACTGCGCCATTTAATATGCTGCAGTGGATTTCAAATTTATGTTGATTTGTCCTGTTGGGTTCCTCTTTTATGCACTTTATTTACAGATGTGTAAAGAATGCAGAATATTGGAGTCCCCCATGCTTCAAGAGTTTTATTAGAAATTTAAACCATTGTTTTATGTTGATTTTTATCAAGAAATAGAGTTGAAACATGTCAGGCTTAATTCCATTAGGCTGAACCACCCAGAACAGAGCCCTGGGGTTTGGAAGACAGAATCTGAAAGGAAGTGTCTCCTTGGCTAATCATCATCAACAAGCCAAACAACAAACAACCCTAAAACACCACCTTTGTCAAGATAGTGTTCAACTGTGGGAGACTACTCCTCCAAAACCCACTCTGACCTAAAAGTGACAGATCTTTTAATAGAACCAAAACGTAATTTCTGAACCATTACAAGCCACCATGTGCATTTGTGTATGTGCATATGGATGCATCAGATCAATTAGTGTTTAGTATTCATTGACGTCCACTCAAGTGCTTACTGACTTTAGAAATATCATACAAAATTCCGCTGCCAGAAAACAAATATTATTCCATTTTTGACGCTGCCAGAGTTGTCCTCATGCAGAGAATAACATCTTCTCTCGTCCCTCTGAAGAGAATTCTGTAACAAAGCAAATGTAGGTGTACTTTCAGTTTTACCATCAGAGTCAGGCAGGCCAGATGTCTTCAGTCTCTTAGCTCTCCTGGTAAAATAAATCACAGTTGTCTGATTACTGATCTCACTAATTATAGAGCACAACCATCAAATAAGCCTCCTTCTAGATTATAAATTAACTGAAAGCATATCTTAAAAGCATATTTCACTTTCCTAAAAGAGTTTATTATCTTTCTGTAAGCTATTTGTGACACTTAAAAATATTTTTTTCACCGGCCATGCTATACAATATTTGCTTTAACTGTGTATTAAAAGAGAATAGGAAAAAAAAAGTCTACCATGGGGAGAATTTATCAAAATAATTTTGTTTTCTAATACTAAATTTAATACAATTTCAAAATGGTTTTGACCAAATTACATTATTAAAAGTAGAAATCTATGTCTAGTTTCAGCAAGGTTTCAGAAGGAAAGTCAATTGCTTGCCTGGTCATCTCTCTCTTTCTGTTATTATTTGAATATTATGTGGTGTCATTTTTAGTAAGGCATTTTTAAAAGTCCTCATTTAGAATGGTTTTTGAAAATACAGCTGGACAAAAAAAAATTGCATTATGAGAGACTAAATGTGTCTGTGACAAAAGCACTATATCCTTTCTAATTTTCAGATGGGATAATTTCTTTTGCCATTCAAATGAATGAATACTCCAAAAATTGACCAAGCTATTTAACTTATAATATGCACTTAAACAGTCTTTTATTTTTCTTGAAGAAATATATCAGAAGCATATAAAAAAATTCCCCCATACAAAAGTAATGTGCACAGAGGATTGTGAGATGTTGGACAGAAAGGATATACCTAGAAGTTCTAAACACATGCTCACACACAGAGTACACATATACAAGGCCTCTCTGGTACGGGCTATAAAACTTAGCATACACTCCTTCATTTGGAATTGCCAGTGGAAACACAGAGTAACTTACCAGAAAAGTTTGTTTCCTCATCTCAAAAGAAACTTCCTAGAAAAAAAATTGCTAAATTAATAAAAAGAAAGAACAGAGTTTTGGAAGAAAGCTTGTAGGATTATAATATATCATAAGAATTTTACATAACATTTACAGAGATCCTGAATTTGGGGCTGACAGATTTCTATTTACACTCTTTACTTGAGAAAAAAATTATAGTAGAAACAGTTGTGAATAGATAGATTATCTTCACATGTTAGTGGTACTACTTCCATTAAGCTGATATGGAAGATGTCTGATATGGAAGTAGATAGATCTTCAATGCTCTCTAAAAGCAAAGAAGAGAAGATAAGGAAAGGCAAATTGAAAGTTCATTACAGGAAGTGAATTTGGAAAGAAGTGAGGCAATAGAGATGAGAAAGAGAGAAGGTACCATTTGCCATAAATGGTGTCAGCAATAGTAGCTAATTTTACCAAGATCTTTTAAGTCTCTTGGCTGAAACAGATATTCAAGACAGTATAAACTCCAGGAGATCATGGTATTTGGTTTAAATTGCAGCTTTGCCACTTATGTGCTTTGTAGCCTAGTATCATTGTAAAGATTCTGGAGCTTCTGTCTTCCTATCCATGAAATGGGATAATAATAACCTTGAAACATGCAGGGTTATGGTGGAGACTAAACAACATAGGTAAAGTGCCTAATACAACAACTGGAATGTAGCAGATAGACTATAAATATTGATCCTTTTGCCTCTTCAATCTTTAGATACAGCTCTTGCACTTCTCATTCTCAGATTCCTCTGTTGGTCAATATTAAGTCAAATGTCATGACATAAAATTTTATAGAAAAAGAGACATTCTTGGTAATGAAATTTATCATAATAGATTCTGGATGGTTTGGCCCTGAGGAAAACTACGACCATACAGCTAGTTTTATTTGTCTGTGTTTAGCCCTTGCTCATGCTAGTTGGATCACCGAAGTAAATCAATAAGGTCCTAAAGAAAGATTACTCATACAAGATGATCTCCACCAAAAATCTCCCAGGCCCTTAGAAATTCGATCTGTCAGAAGTAAAGAGACCCTTGATGTTATAAGAAAGAATTTGGCTTAGCAGTTAGTCCTGTTGCCTCAAAATAAGTATACTTTGAAGGAATAAAAGGAGTACAAATTCATTGACACAACAAAAAAGGGGTGCAAATTCATTGACACAACACTCACTTATTTATAAAAAACAAGTCCTCAGAAATGGAGAATCATGCTTCCCAAGTAACAAACTTCATTCTCGTGAAAGAGTCATGGAACCATGGATGAGTTTGACACTGGGCTTAATCTCTTCTAGTTCAGTGATTGAATTACATTTCATCAATAAAACATACTTTAAAGTATTTGAGAAAACTTAACTCAGGGTAAAATCTTCATAAGAATATGTTCTATCTCTATTTTTTATACCGTAAAAGTTTTCCAGTTACTAGCAATGATCTTGACCAAGTGATTAGTCACAATCATTTTTTCTAGTATACTGCTATCTAACTGAATGCTAACAATATGCTCAGCATTTTAATCAGACTTGCATTGGCATTTAAAAACACAAAACATATAGCAAAACAAAACATCTTTCTAGACTCAAAGGATTATATGAGCAACTTATCCAGAGATATACCCAAAACGTGTCTTTTCTACAGCAGTGAAGTCTTTGATATCGATCTTGTGTTGCATAGCATTACTGCACATATATTACTACACTGTTTTAGACAGTGCATTGTCTTTTGTAGAATTAAATAAGCATATATAATTAAATATTATATCAAGCTCCAAAATGTATTTAACTCTATGTTGGAAACACTACATAGAATGGAAGCACACTGAACATTTTTACCATATATAGTACATGGGCAAATTGGTCCTTTTTTCCCAAAGTCTATGACTTTTAAAGTCACTTGATTACATTCCTTAATGAAATGCTTTTTTGGATACTTAAAATATGCAAAACATAAAACAGCCTTCTAACTTGACTTTTAATTTCTTTACAAATACTGGTAGAAAACCAAGAAGAGATTAGTGACATTACATATCTGCCTATTTCCTCATTTTTAAACAATAACAAGACATATTTTCTTATAACTCATCATCACTTAGGTAATTTTTTTCCAAGACCTGTGAATATCAAGTTAAACATAAGCATGATAAATAGGTCATTTGTGCAACATATTATCTTTAAACAATTTTTTTTTTGCTTTTATAGGCAAGCTGTTAATAAAGAGACATATGTGCTGTTTTATATATCCACATGCTTTACTACCATTTTTTTAGATAAGCACCATAACTTAAGTTGTCTTCCACACAAAGTTCTGGCAAGCTTCAATAGATTCATTAGTGGATTTTTCTTTACAACCAACGAAGCTCAAAAAGCGCCTAACAATGGAGCTAATCACTGCCTCTTCCCTGACCCAAGCTTAGGTTTTCCCTCCTTTCACTCCAGACTCTTATTTCATTTCTGAGCAATTGGATTTCCGTGGCACTCCCAGGACAAATAAATATCTCCCTTTTCCCCCTGCTCACATCTTTTGTGTATATTTTTTCTATACGACTGCCCATATTTAAACTAGTGTGGTAATGGCAGGGTTCTTCAGGTAATCTTTCATTGGACATAAATGGTGTAGCATTAAAATGCAGATAATGTTACCTCAATTAGAGAATGCTGTGCAAAACTTGAAAAAGACGTAGCTAAATGTTTGGACTAAACAAGTAAGTCTATGTTGTTAAGAGTGGGGCTGAGCAAGTTGCATTTTCAATAGATCCCTTAATGAATAAATGTTAGACTGTATCAACAGTCCTGAACAGGCTTGTGGTTTGTGTGTGCATGAAGTGTAATGGTATCAATTGACTGGCTCTTTGTGGTAGCTATAAAGTACTCTTGAATGTGTCAATGGAGAGAAGGCCTGCAGACAATGAAGCCATGACAGCTGAATGTCAGCAGCGACCTTGAACCTAAACTGGTTTCACCATTCCAGTGACTCCAGCTACAGTGAAGACATGCACTGGAGCCGGACCTTCGGCATTGCCTGTCATTTTCTGTGTTCAGATTCCAAGCACTTAAGTGACAATTTCACCACATTGCTAGACCCTGCTAATATGCATCAGTGAACGTTCACTTATTAGTGATGGGGCTAACGATATGTTCAGCATTTTAATCAGACTTGCATTGGCATTTAAAAACACAAAGCAAAACAAAGCATCATTCTAGACTCAATGTTTTATACAAGCAAACTCATCCAGAGAAGATACCCAAAACATGTCTTTTCTGCAGCAGTGGATTCTTTGATCTCGATCTTATGTTGCATAGCATTACTGCACATACATTACTACACTCTTTATTGCTGCAAATAGCACATGATTAGTTAATTAAAATATGGCATCAAGGAATAATTAATATTTGTAATGCAGTGTTTCTTTAATGAAAAACAAGAGAATTCTTCTAAAGGTCACATTTACAGATTAAATGTGTCTTTAACATAAATGGAATGTTATTAAGCTAGGCTCAATATTCAGGAGAGAACTACAAAGCCTTTTGTGGCAAAACACTATTAATGAATTCAAGAAACTGAATCCCTTTGCTAATGCTGGAGTTGAGCAAGGTTAGAAGCCCAACCACAACTGAATGTTCTTAATATGTTCACTATACTCTGCAGTGAGAAGCTGAGGGCAGGGAAGGAGGGAACTGGACGGCTGGGGGTGGGGAGGATGGAGAAAATAGAGGAAGAAAAGAAAGAGGAAGAAGGACAGAAAGAGAAAGAGAGATATAGAAAACAGAGAACAAAATCCGGTTGATGAGAAATATATAACCATGTGTATGCAGCAAAGAACAGAAATACTGAATATTGGCATGTGGATATTGTAGGCAGGATGGCTAATATATTTTTGGAATTAAAATGCTTTTAATATCATAGCACTAAAGCTGATTACAGTTTATTCTAAGAAAAATGTAACATTTGCTAAAAATGAACACTATAAAGAAAAATATTAAATTCATAATTATGAAGATTTATAAATATAAATTTGTTATTATAATGTCATTGTGGATTAATAATGAGGTCTGAGACAGATACTTTATTTAACTATCATATTTTGGAATCCTAATTATCAATAAAAACTGTTGTGTGATCTATTATTTTTTTGAAGTAAATCAAAGTTGGACACAACTACCCTCTTGTTCTCTGTGATTAACTTGAGTTCTTATATAATACTAATGAATTGCCTGATTAAATTTGTGCTTATAAGTCCTTTAAAACATACAGAGGAGAAAAAAAAGTTTGAAGGATACATCTGTGCCATTTACTTGAAAAAGTTGAATGCTGGCAAAGATTTTCCTATACATTTCTAAAAAGATAAGGTCACATGTTTTAAAATATAATAAAATTTCTTGAAAATAAACATGCTACTCTGAGAAATGTTTATTGTCCAGAATAAAACTGGACATAAAGTTTATAATTTATTTATTTTGTGTAATAATTACTATAAGTAAATTTTGTCAGATCATTTAGTACTATAGAAATAAAGGTAAGTATATCTTGATTTCATATTTCATTAAAATATTTATTGTGTGAAAATCACAATGAAAATATTACTAAACTATCAAAAAAAATTTACTGAGCACCAAAATAGATGTTCAAAATAGTGACCTAAAATTACCATCAACTTTCCCAGAGAAAAAAATTGATAAGATTAAATTTAGTAGATAGAGAGGGTCTTTAAGACTTTAAAATCAAAATACGATGAGGAAAATAAATAGCGAATTGAAAATGTTTTCTTGCATTAACTTTTATGTATTTGTCTCCTAGAAAAAAAATCCTTTAATAGATTCAAAGATAATTCTCTCTCTCTCTCTAATCTTTATAATAGATGCATTTGCAAAGTTAAACATTCAATGCATACTTCTTTACCTTAGCATTATCACTTATAAGTGGACTGATACCATCAGTTGGCACCTGTAAACAATTGTCTACTTGATATATTTATTTTTAGTTTAAGGTGATAGTGTATTTACCTATATATAAATAATATTTATATATTTCAATACACAAGTTTTACACCAGGAAGAAAATATTAGCATTATCTGGTTTTATTTTGAAAACATCATTTAGAAAAAGTTTATATTTATATTAGCACTTAAAATGTATATAGATATATAATTTTTTTTAATGCGGAAGAGTAAATGACCTCTACGGATGCCACCATTCATTCTGAAGCAGCACCTCTACAAACTCCTCCTATGGGTATCATACTTTAAGTTGCCTCTTTATTCTGCTATATGGAAGAACTTTCAAGAGGGCAAGTTCCAAATCTTGAAAAAGTTGATGGTTGGAAAGAACACTAAGTTTTGCTGTTACAGTTATTTTAAAGTAGGATGGTAATTCTTAAATGAGAATTAATCCCCTGTGCATATGTAGGTTATGGAATTTAAGTTTAAATACAAAAGTAGTCAGAATGAAATTCAGGTTAACAGGTCAACACAACGCCTACAGCTGAGCCACTCATTTTTGTTGGCCTACATACGTCAGCAATCTTGATTAAACCTAAATGTGGGTGTTGATGTCTGAAAACGTATTCTTCTTCAGGAAATGGTTAGGGAGTATATTTAGTAAACATCTGACTATGAGACTTGAGAAAAGACTGAATAAATGTTTGTACTATGAAGAAATGACCAACCATTCTATGAGTAAATATGTGCTGATGATAGAATTTGTGATGAAAAAAGTCATTCAAGAAGCATGTATTGATATGCATTTATTTTTGTACTTTAAGGTACATTCCATAAAAATGTATGCCAAGCAATTCTTCAAAATCTATGAACATAAAGGAGGACCATTTTAGAGTATCATTTACTTTTAAAGTCCTCTGAACTTTTTATTTTCAAAAAAAAAGAAGAAGCTGGGCTCGGTGGCTCAGCCTGTAATCCCGTGCTTTGGGAGACTGAGGTGAGTGGATTGCCTGAGTCCGCGGGTTCGAGACCCGCCTGGGCAACTTGATGAGACCTCATCTCTACAATAACTCAAAAAATTAGCCGGGCGTGGTAGCGCGCCCCTGTAGTTCCAGCTACTTGCAAGGCTGAGGCGGAAGGATCGCCGGAGCCCAGCAGGTCGAGGCTGCGGTGTCCGGGAGTGGCTACTGCACTCCAGTCTGGGCAACAGAGTGAGACTCTAACTCAAAAAAAAAAAAAGATAAGGGTGAACTCAAAATTATTTATTTTTAAATTTCAGTGGCTTGAATATTTAAAATTCTCCTTGATTTATTTTTGTATTTATTCAGCAAATGTTTATTTAGTTTATTATGTGCAAAAATCTAGGTTGAAAGAAAAAAAATTACAATGGATTTCTATATCAGCTTTCATTCTTTTGCTTGTTTCTAAACGCCTAGTTTTTCAAGTCTGGCCTGAGTTGTAGCTATGAGGAAAGACCATCAGTTTCACATGGTCTGCCAGAATGTGGAACTCTGATCTGAGTATCAAGCTTCACACAGAGTCTTGTCATTGTTCACAGAAGATGAGGGGGCTCTGTGTCCCCGCCCCCACACAAATCCCAGTATCAAACCAGGTTCTTCACCATCACTCAAGAATTTGTCCTGGACTCTGGCTACACATTCAGACTTAGATTCGGTCACAAATCTGGGGCATCACTTATGTTCCAGATGCAGTACTGGTAACTCTGTCATATATTTTGTGGACTCTTTATAATCTGAGAAAGACAATGCAATTGGCTACTTGTGAGGAAAAGCTGCAGTTCTTATCCAGATCTCCTCACTCCGGAGCTCACCCTCTCTGGGATCCTGTATGACAAAATAGCCATCTGACTCATTCAGGTCCAGTAGTATTCATCATAAGTAAAAATATTAGTCAAACTAGAATTTGGCTGAAAGGATTTTTTTTAAACCCTAGATATAGAAACTCATGGAAAAGAGAAAGAAAAGATATACATATCCAGAAATACAAACAAGGGTTAAGATGAACAGAACTCTGATTCTCCCACCCTCAGTCACTTCTCCCTCCAAGAAGACTTTCATGTCTGCAACAGGAGTGGAGACCCCAGAAAATTCTTAGTGGGATAGTGCCTTTTGTTTTAGCAAAGCTTGAGCTTATGATGCTACAGTGGAAACTGGGTAGCTCCTCAGCCCAGCCACAATTCTCTTCCTACCCACGCCCCTTTTCCTCTATATAGGAGTCCCACACTGCCAGAGGTCAAGGGTTAGGTGAGCAATGGAGCAAGTGCATTCTCCTTCAAGCACTGCTCAAGGGCATCAACTCTCATAACAAACAAACAAACAAATTTAACAATTCAAAAGCAGCTCATCTGGTGCCCAAATGCTTAATATGATTGGATATTAAATTTCCTTAGTTATATTTAAATTGTTCTTTTCTTACCCAACACAATTTTTCTACACTTTCAAAGAAAAGTTGACTCTTCATGTTGTAGCTAATGTCTCATAAAATCAATCCATTTTAAAGGAAAATTTCATTAAATTCATGGTGAATACTTTCTGATCTAATGAAAGTACATTTTATTCTTTTATTTTTGTTCCCCAAAGTTATACATTTGCACAAGTTAACATTGAACTTTATAAAAATAAATGCTTCTTTAAATAATATTTTGTAATCCAAAATGGAAACAGATCACTGTCAATTAAATGTATGTGATATTAGTATTCATAGCACTATCTACTCTAACCTAGACTCTACAATTTCAATCTAACAATACATTTTCAAACAGAAAATTTACTTGCATTCATTTTTTTGTCAGCAAAATATTTAGATATATGTAATATTTACATATGATTACAGTACAATAAATAAGTATTTTTGTCAAATTTTGCTTTGGGAATTTTTCTTCCCAATGTAAATTTATTTATTCTGTTAGATCATGTTGTTTTAAAATGATTCAGATAGACACATACATTTTATAGCATTTTACTGAAGATACAATCAATTCCAGAAGCAGATTCTCTTGTAAATACTCTAGCTGCATGCTTTGTCCTACTAGTACATAACTGACTGCATTGGCTAAAATTGGTTGCATAGTTTTATAAATGAATTTTATAGTCACAGTAACGCTGAAATAAATATTAATAAAATCCTAAAAAAGGAGTTCCATTGTCCAGAACTTGTTATCATGAAGTTAATACTATATATAGTATTGCTATGCACATTTGGAGATACCATGCAAATCCACCTGTCATGTCTAATTATAAACCACTCAGGAGACTGATAATAAAATTAACAAACAAAAATGACAATATTCAATATCTAACTGCTCTTGATCTGAAAGCATATGAGAACTGTCACTTATAAATACCAAGAATCATTTAAATAATTAATCAATGAATTCACTGTAACAACTTCTCTAAGAAGTGTTTGTGATGAGGTCAGTTCCCTATAACATGACCCCATATTTGAAGATGTAGTCATCTTAAAATGGTGACATCCATGATTTCAGAGTACTGAAGGAATGTGGACTAGGAAATAGGAAATTATTCTGAGTACTGCAAGGCCCATTGTTGTTTGGATATGTACATACCATGGGCCAAATAATGTAGCACAAATATAGTAATCACAAACAACAAAAAGTTTAGTGGAACTCAGTATGTGACTGATTTGGAGATCTCTTCAGACGGGATGTGGGAGATCCACTTCTAGCATTCCAAAAACACTGGTTTCCTTTAGGTCATATAGAGGAAAAAAAGAGCTTGTTCCTATTAGGCCAATGTAAATTCAAGTAATACCCTTAAAAAAATTAAGAGATAATTTGGCAGTAATATCTGAGATGTAGAATCTTGCTTTATATGAAACGGTAAGTTTTATGTATAAAGTACAAAACCTAATTTATAATGTTTTTCTTTGTCATCATGATGTGAGTATAGGTGTAAATTTACCTTAGGTTAATGCAATTTCTATAAAATGACTTGACCTCTTAGCTATTTCTATAGTACACCTTATTTTCAGGGCATTTCTCATAAAAACATTTATTTAGTAATTAGACTACACTGTGCTTGGATGTATGTCTTTTCATATATTTATAGAAAGTAACTTTCAGAAAGTAGTTTTCTGAATACCTAGCTGTCCATACTCCTATTTTCCATCATAGGCAACGATCTCCTCATTGAGTTTGCATCTAAAACGTGTGAGAATTTATAAAAATCAAATATTTCAGTCCCAATGCAGGTGTTGCACAGTCCTGTCTTCAGAATCTACAACAAATCCCCTGTCTTCTTTGAACACATATCAAAAGTTTAAGAGCCACAGATACATTATGAACCTTTCTTGGGTAGGCCCTGCACAAAGTGTAGAATAGGAAATACATTATTCCATTAAAGTGTTCTTGTTTCCTTTGGAATAATAATATCATTTAGCATGCACCTTAGCATATTAAGTGGTTGACAGATAGCATAAACAAAAATAGGTTTTACATTACAGCTGTACACAATACACCTTTGTACAGTTGACTGACTACTTACAACAATAAAAAATAATTGTAACATTCTGCTGTCAAACTTTCTAGATAGTTTATAGTGAACTTCAAAAGTATGGTTCCTTTTTCTCAAATGCAATTAATTTGAAGATAAAAGTAATGTGGTGTCATGAAACATAAATGTTCCACCCCAAAGAGGAGATTGTTATCCCATAACAATAGATAAAGTTTCACATCCCAATTTTCCAAAAGAATGCAATGGTACCACTTAAGTATGCAAAGAAATGTTTTTATGTGCCAACAAGTACAATATTATTAATATAAAAAAGAAAAGTATTTATTTACCAATTTTGACAGTTGTCATGGACATCACTGTTTCAAATGGCATTTTTGACAAAACAATTTGCTGGCTGATAGTTACAGGAATTGAAAGATTTTTTTCCCCCTGTGTATTTACAATATTTTTTTAAAGGTGCATCCTCAATGTAACTTTTCTGCTTAAGAGAAAAAAGAATGAGTTCTATGAAACAACCCTTCCAGTGCAGTTTCTATAAGAACAAATGAATGCAAGTGTTAACAAGGCCTAATCTTCCCTTTTGTATTTGTTTCTTCATTAAGCTCTAACTATGCTCTAGCTCTTGTACCCTGAAGATTTGATGGGAAGATGGTATGACAGGCTTGGCTTCTCCCGATGCAGCTGGCACTCCTGATGCCAAAAGCCAGAGCTTGTGGTAGTGGGATCAGGGGAGAGTCGTTCCCAGCACAGTTTGCCTGTCAGTTTCCCATCCGCCTTGCATGCAGCACTCCCTCTCCAAGTCCCCTTAATGAGAAGTGGAGGACAATACCAGTATTGTTGTTTCTACTCGCAATCTTGTGGAAAGAACAATCGCTGTTTACCCAAGCATTTGTATAACCCAAACTCTGTCGATAATTACTTCTAGAGTCCCTGATTAACTCTGCTCTCTGCCTCAGCACAAAAAAGCTATTGAGATAGACACCAGACAACTTTTCTATTTCTTAGAGCCTTTTTACAGTTTACCAAATATGACTCAGTCCTCATATTTGTCAGAAGAAATGTACCTACGTGATTTGCACTCAGTTCACCATGAATTTGCGAACCATAGAAGCAGAACAGGTATACTTTGGGAGACTTGAAAACTCACCACTACCCCTCCTCCTCTCTCTCCCTCAAAAAAGTTAAAAGCACTCTCCCCTTTCAGCTGATGTAGTCCTGTATCTAGAAGTCTATGACAAATTCAAGCACATTTCAGGTAACAATGATATTTCCAGTCAGTTTATCGCTGTTAACTTTTTATGGTGAAATATGTAGGAGAGAAATTCCTAGTTATTTAATTATTATGAGATCTTATGATATGCTTTTGTTTTCTAAGACCTAACAAAATGGAACTGTTGCTATGTCTATTTCCATGATACTGGTAATAATTTTAATCTGTCACATCACTCCCACCCCCCTTCATTTCCCACCCCACATGCAGTCTGCTGTTAGCACTATGCAAAACACCATCATGAATATGCGTAATTATGGAGATTCATGGTAATTTTTCAGGGTTATCCGATGTGACGTTTATAGGACAGCAGCATACATCAATTTAAACGAGAGTGACAAATATCTTATCCTTTATATTTCTATAGTATTTTTAATATTTTCTTGGCCCCTCTCCAGGGAGTCGTGTGAAATGGTAAGAACTTGAATAATAAAAATGTTAAACAATCAAATGCTTTACTAGAATGTTTTTTAAAGCAAGCTTTAAAATGATTCTCTACCTGTTGAAGCTTTAAAAGTGTAATATACTTAATTTTTTCTTAGGCAATACTTTTTATCAAGCGTCTTACACATTTCCAAACTAACAAAATCATGGATGTTTGCATGTGCCATTTCAGGAGGAGGCTGAATTGTTTAATTACTTTTAAACTATGACTGCTTATCTGGCAGAATTATTTGGCAAACATGGTCCACCAACTTTATTAAGCATAGGCATTTGAAACAATAATCTAATTGTGGCATATTTGAGTTTTGTTCTAAGTCTGTTGCACCTCTTAGAGACTTGCATATTATCTTTATCTCAGTGACTAATTAGGACTAGCTTGACAATTTCATATTTACAACGATTACCACGTAGAAATCCTTTTCCTTGTTCGGTATGTTTGTCATGAATACTCTACAATACTAATTACATTGAAGATATAAAGAGTCCCACAATTTGATTGAGAGACTTTTGAGTTTAAAGTGAGTAAAAGTGAATTGTATGGAGAATTTTAAACGGCAAAGCAATTAATACCTATTCCTCATGTAGTCACTAGAAAAGCCTAAATAACTGTGTGCGCTCCAGTCATTGTATTAGCCATATTTTTAAGTGTACTAACAACAAAGTCATCAAAAATTGGCTTGATTGAAAATCACCCTCCCCCTTCCAACCAACTAGATTCAGAATTTCTTTTTCTAAAGCATATATATACTTTCGGGGTTTTAGGTTGAGGGTCAAACCTTCACAATTAAATGTTCTTCAGTACTATATTGGTACACACCATCGTGAATACTCTTCATACAATTAGCAGGGCCTACTGTCGAAGCATACTGCTAATAGAAAGAATAATGAAGGATACTGGGGCATTAGTATGCCAGAGTAGGTTGGAGAAATCTAGTTTGCATGATGCATATATAATTGTATGTTATATCTAAATATCATTGTATGTTGCTTTAGAAATAATTACTTAGAAAAATATACTTAACCCCTCCTCTCTTTTAAGCTTCCAATTTGATTATCAAGTTCAGTGGTGTATTAAGCCTATAAGATAGCAGTGTCATAAATGAATGTGTTCAGTATTTGCATGTTTTTTAAAGTGACACTTTCTGAAGACACACAATTGCCATGTCTATGTACACGTATAAAGCGAAGTGAAGAATTGATGCAATCATCCAGATAATTCAAGGGAAAAACACTTTTGCCTCAATTATCTATTGCAAGCAAAAGTGAGGGGTTTAGCCTGAATTGTTCAAATAATTGCCTTGATTCTCTTCACTTTGCATGTGTAGACACATTTAACAATAATATTTATGGTAACATTCACAATTTATACACATATAAAGCAAAAATATTTCTACACACAAGATGACCAAAATCTTTCCACGACAATAATTTCTACTTTTTCATTTTACCTGATTTTTAATAGAGTAGGACATTTTGTGTGCATATTTTGTATGATAATTGAATCAAGGCAAAACTAGACAAATTCATTATGTTCATTTATTAAATGCTTGGTTAATAAACTGATTTGTATATATGATACTGATATCTCACTATAAAAAGTTCATTGATACATTTTGACTAAAACTTCAATAATATATATTTCTTACTGGGTATAATCATAAATTGATTTGAAGAAGCAAATGTAATTCATATGTACATTTATAATAAAATGCAACATTAAAACAAAGAAAAATTTGCAAGAAATATTTCTTACATTGTACATATTTAAGATTCATTATGAATAAGTTAATATTCATAAAGAAATCAAATACCAGAACACATTTTCAAAAGTTTCATTGACACATTAAAAATTCAAATACGTAGCAGATTTTACAGTGTTTTCTCCATATGCACTGACAGAAACAATAATATACTTAATTACTGACATTTGTATTATTTTTACCTTATGTTTATTAAATATGTAAAGTATATTCTCAATGCATTTTAAAAATCTGTTCTGTTTATTAATACAAGAGGAAACCTACATTTCTTCTGGGCCTGCTTAATCACTATTTGCAGTCTTTCTTCAGGTCCACCTCAAAAAATGCATTCCAGAAAATGTAAAGCAACTCTGCCATGTTTCTTCTTATTGGCCCTGTGTCAAAATATGTTTGGACATTAGAAATTAAGTCTTGGTTTAGTTAAAAGATTACTAAAGTATTGGACTGAAGTGTTTGTCTGGACAAACAATTAATACCTAAATGTTAAAAGACAACAGAATATTTTATGAACCTATTGGGCAATGAAAATGAATTATCTATGTTATAAATTTGGTAACTAGAGCTCATGTGTAGCATTCATTTATGTTTTTCATTTTTTATATAAAAGTATGTAATTGATGCTTACAGTAAAACCAAAATCTTCTCTGTCCTCATAAAAACACATGAAGCAGATGCAAAATCAAACATTTCAGGGTATTTTACTGCTCCAATATTGTTTTAATTTGTTCCAAAAAATCAAATGTATGTCTCTAAATTTTATTTCTGAAAAAATCAATTTCCAGAATTAAATGGATACATTTCACAAATACTGAGTGGGGCCTTGATGGATATTTTTCTCTAGAATTGTTAAAGAGAAAAATATAATAATTTGGTGGCAAACATCTGTCTGGCAATCATATATGATAAATTCATAAGATATACAGGAAAGATATTTATTTACTGTTACTGCTAAGCCAGACTTTATTTATCTTAGAAGATTTTTCATCTATGAGTGGAAAACAAACTTTCCTTCAAGAGGTCTGTGAACCGAATAATAAATGTCAGGTCTAAATCCTGTATGAAAATCAGTCCGGTTTAATCCTGGGTATTCTTCAGCATGCAAATGAAGACTAGAGGTTTCCCTGGCCTGCTGTCATACAGGCAGCCAATTTACAGACCCTGGCACAGTGTATGTTATGGGCTCGCCGGCTGCCCCTCCCCCCAGCCTAAGACTTGGTCTCAGCTGCCTGCCTCTCACAGAAAACCACAAACCAAGGAAACATATCAGTAATAGCGCCCTGTAAATTAACTTGACATTTGATGCAGAAAAAAACCTAAAAGCTTACAAAAGACATTGAAAACAAAAGCCACTCAGGACCCACACTACATATATTGTGGATTTAAGAGATCTGGAAGGTGGTTATTCTATTGTAACCAACACATACAGCCTTCATCTTCTTTGTTAAGACAATTCAGTCATTCTTTGTTACAGACATAATATCCGTCAAACAAGAAAACAATATTTTCCACCCCCCAAAACCCCCAAAAGTCCAACTGATATTATAAAATAATTCAATCAATGGGTTTCTTTTACATAAAAAAAATTAAGCTATACCTTCCTAATGTTAAAAATAAAAAGAAGCTAAAAATAAAATTTTATGTTTCCTTGGTAAATGAGACATGTTGACATTGCTAAGATGTAAATAATGTAATATGCGTTGGAGAATGGTGTGAATCTTGCTGAACATGAGGCATTCACAGATATCGTTGTGTCTTAAAATTTTGCCATTCAAGGGATTTAATTTTTTTCATGCTTGGAAACCCTCGAATCCTTTTAAAGGAAAAAAAAAATTTTTTTTTTGGTTCAAAGAAGGACTGTTGATAAAATATTAAATGGTTCTTTGACATCATCTGTGGTGTGGGCTGGAGTGAGGCACTCAGCATATTTAAGCTATTAGACATGCAGGAATGTTAACATTATTATGCGTTATTGTGTCTGGCTATGTGTCCCCCCCACTTTCTCTCCCTCTCTCTCTCTTCCCCTCACTCGTTTTCCCTCCCTCTTTCCCTCCGCCCCACCTATCTTGGTCTCTCCTGCTTCCCCTCCCTCGGTAGGGCCTGTTACACCGCATCTTACAAATGTCTGGCCTTATAGTTTACAAGCACAGAACTGTACTGGTAAAAATGCATAATCTTAGCATCTGTGCTTCTTGATATTCATGGATTTATTTACAAGTCCCTGTGTTCTATTTTTTTTTTTTTTTGCCTGTTTCTATGGTTTATATTACTGTCATGCCTATATTCTTGTGGGAATTTCAAATAAGAATCAAGATATAACTGGCAAATATTCTGTAATGCAGTCTGCATTTCCATAATTTAGCTGTTTTTTAAAAGAGACAATTTAAAGAGGTTTATGGACTTAAGGATATATGAAGAGTATTTTGATTGGCTTTTTTAGTACTTCAACTGCTTAAGGTTCAGTTTGTGTAAAATGGATGTAATAAAATAAATTTATGTACATATGTGTGCTTGTGGATATGTAAATGCATTTAGAATGAAAAAGTTCGTAAATCTGAGTCAAATTTGCTGATTAAGTTCACTATATTCACATTTGGCAACATTAAGTTATTTCACAAAAGGGTTCAAAGGTAAAAGGCTAGCATTTTATTTCTTCTTTAGATACTAGCCTGCAAAAAGCTTAAATATTTACAAAGCAAGTATTCAGGCTCCTGTGTTCCTTCTGCCCTTAACGTACACGCCCCTCCCATATGTGAAGCTAGTTCTAAGAGAAGGCTTTTAGTAAACGTTACCAGGGACAGAAAAATATTTTTTCTTTTTTCAAGCTGTAAAGACAAAGTCTTTTAAATAACTTAATTATCACCAAAACTAGACATTTAACTTATTTTACAATAATTTCTTAGTCATTTCCCACCTATCCATTCCCCTCCCCAAATAGAATTCTCCCTCATGTTATCAATGCACTTATGTTTAAAGATTAATATTCACCAGCTTAATGTAACATTGGAATCAGAGAAGTCCATGTAGATGTTTGCTGTTTATAGCTCTAATTTAATTACTAAGTGTTAAGTCGCCTAGACAGTGAAATGAATTTATGAATATTTTTCAAGACAGTAATATTTTGGAACTGCACACGAGAGAAAATAGGATGGTGGGGGGATACTGCATTAAATAGTCTTTATGCTAGTCTTCTTGAAAATTCACACTCTGGGTAGAAAAATGTTAATATGAGAACATTATGATAAAGGCTTGTTATAGTCCTAAAGTGTGGGATATATAAAATACTCAGATTTTCACATGTACAGTTATAACACATACTAAGCAGCACAGATTATTAAGCAAGATTCATTCCATTATTGGAGAGGGAGGGGACTAATTTACAGACAAGAGCTAAGCAATTCTGTTTAACACAACTCTGTCCAGTTGATTGTAAGGCACATGTAGTATTTTTCCAAAGCCCGTCATCAATAGTAAAGCAATTTACAGCTCAGGATATTTATTAGAAGATACTCATTTTATTAAGAGTCAATAAGATAGGTTGTGTGAAAAAATATACATGTATTTGCAATTCATATTGTTGCTATGTTTCTATTGTGTTCTGAGTTTCCATCATGGCTGGGAGATGAGAGGCTGGCATGAAGTGCAGGAGGGTAAGACAGAAAGCCCCAAATAAATACTTCGAGCATTTTCCAATTATCTCTTATTATGACCACCTTTCTTTTCCCCCAAACCGCCCCCGGTGGAGTGGGGGAGTGGGGAGTGGTAGAAAGGAGATGATTATAAGTGCAGATCATATATCCGTGCTATTAAATAATATTAATAATTCTCTTGGTCCAGAGGATGATGTTTTCATTCTAGACCTTCAAGCCCTTCAGTCTACCCATTCAAAGCGATGACAGAAAAATGAATCTGAATGTGTAGGCATTAAACATTTAAATTCTCTACTCCCTGGTCATTATATCGACTGTCATATTTTACACCTTCCCCTCCCCCACTATGCTTTTGCTGATTTGACTTCATTTACATCAGCTCATTATGCATCCGGTCTTTGTTCTACTGAGCAGAATACAGTACAGTGACAAAGCAAAACTTACACATCGGCTGGAATATTTTTCTGTTTTAAAAATTAGGTTTCACTACTTAAATTTACATTTAACTTCTCCATATTGTTTAAATTGGAGGCAAGCCTTTTCTTATACAATAACTATAATCTATATGCAATTATTTTAAAAGTGGTTAAAATTACCTCAAAATGTCATTAGGAAATGACATTTAAGACCTTTTATAACAAATATTCTACTGCTACCTAGGCAATATTATCATATTAGAAGTATTAGGTTGTTCTTTCCGAGTCTCTGTCTGAATTTCTATGTAGGCCCAAGGAACAAGCTTTTATCTATTTTATACGAAGTTCATTGTTTAGAACTGTTCCTTATGGGTCTTATTTTAATGTATCAAACAACAAAGATAATGTTAATCCTTTAAAAAAAAATTCCTGCTTTACATTTCTTGCAATTAAAAGGTTTCTGATTTACAAACCAAATTTTCATGAAATTAAAAGGAAGTCCTAGCTGACCAATCACATAGGAAAATATGAAAGTTGCACTGAGCTTTAAATGTCTAGCCCCATGACAGTGCACGGTATCTTTGCATTTGTTACAACCAATGGAGACATGAGATTAATCTAATACAGCCTAATTAAACACCCATTCACACATGAGGGTTTTTAATGGTACTAGTGGCACAAATGCCACTTTGTATCACAGTTATATTTGCATTTATTTGAAGTTGAACAATCGATATTTTTGAATAAAAAGAAAATGGGAAAAATAAAATATTGGGAAGCATGCTTTTGAAAATGGGAGCAATTTCTTATTTCCTACCAAGATAATTGTCATATGTACACTCCAAGTTTCATTCCAGATATTTTGATGAAGACTGCTTTCTAAATTTTGTCTTTTCTTTTTTTTTTTTTTTTTGAGTTGGGGGTCTCACTCTGTTGCCCAGGCTGGAATACAGTGGCAGGGTCACAGCTCTCCAAGCTTTACCCTCCTGGGCTCAGGCAATCCTCCAGCTTCAGCCACCCGAGTAGCTGGGACCACAGGCACATGCCACCACACCAGGCTAATTTTTTAATTTTTTGAAGAGTCGAGGTCTCGCTATGTTGCCCAGGTGGTCTAGAATTCCTGGGCTCAAGCATTCCTCCTGCCATGGCCTCCCCAAAGTGCTGGTGTTATAGGCATGAGCCACCACGTCCTGCCTAATTTTTGTCATTTATCAAAAAGCATAATGGTAGTGACTGTGGTCACATGTCTGGGACATCATCTTGGAAGAAAAAAGCATCATGTCTTCTTGGTGGTGTTAATTCCTCATTGTGTGACCTGTGACTGGCTTCTCCCTTAACCTGCTTGGTTTTTTTTTCATCTATGAAAAGGGAATATTTATCCATTACCTACCCCTGTTGGGTTACTGCCAAGTTTAACTAAAATAAAAATTGCTCCTAGAAAGAAAGTATCTTATGAAGGCAAGCTTTCATTTTTTTTCATTGGTTAACTTTTACTGTATTACTTTATACTACTTCTCTATACTGTGGGAAAATGTAGTGTTGTATATCTGTCTGTACTCAGTCAATCTTTATTTCTTACGTTAGAAAGTCTTGATTTTAGAGTTAATGAAAATAAAATACAAATATCTAATTGGATTTTTTGGAGGAGGGAGCAATTACCCACATCTTGATGATTTATATTATATAATCTTATATATATCATCTGTAGATGTTTCTATGAACATAATTGGTTTTAGAAAATAATTTTTGCAGTAGAAGTAGTCAACACAGTGGCATTCAAAATAAGTTCAAGCTTGTAAGAAAGCTAGGAATTAGGCAAAGAATTCTTACCCCAGTGGAAACACAAGAGAAACAAAGTAAATAAAAGTTTTATACCTGTTGTTATTTAAAACTATCTTAATTTTTCTTTCAAGTACTAGAGATCTTAAAAACTGAACACTATGCATCTCTGATGCAGAAACCTATAAGATGACATCTTTTGAGTATTTATCTAGACTTTTCTAGAAGACCTCTCAAACTCAATACCTTTTCCAAAATACTAGTTTGACACAATTAACTCTAGTTCCACATTTTAGGATTAGAATGTTATTCCTTCACACTTAAATTGGATAATCTGTTAAATAATGATGTTGATGTATATTATCAATAAGACTCTGCCCAGATCCATAATTAACCTCGTTCATATTTTGACATATTATTCTTGGAATTTTAGGCAAATAACTATCACGCCCAAAACTAAATATGTTATCAAACTTTTGATTTTTGTTCCTTTGATGAATGTTTATTAAACACTCAATGTATGCCAGATATATGTTAAATTTTTGAAACTTAAACAAGAAGCCAGTTTGGAGACAAAGATAAGGATAACCTTAATAAACTCTGACTGGGATCAAAGTCTATAGGCATCTAATGACTTGACACACAGAGTTAGATGTGCTTAAAAATAATAGTGGGTATGGTAGCCAATATTTGTGTTAACTAATATCCTGTGTCTCTCCCTACAGGAGAATTATACCTCCTACCTTTATGAAGTCAGGCTAGATGTGTGAGTTGCTTTGGCTAATGAAATGTGAGCAGAAGTAATAGGGGAAAGCTTTAAGAGTCAGTCTATATTTTTCTATTCTTTCTTTCCCTTTTGCTACAGTTATCATTAATGTTCTGGATAATTTCTGCTCCACGAAACTGGGTCCCAGAGTGAGGGCTAAAATGACATGGAACAAAATATTCAACTGATCCACAATGAATATTCAGAGAGAGAGAGAAGAAGAAAAAAAAAAACACAAAACTTTACTGCTTAAGTCACAAGGATTTAAAAATTATATATTGTCATAGTATAACAGAGCCTTGCTGTTCTCAGGATACGTTTTGGAGACCCCTGGGGTTCCTGAGGCTCTTTCAAGAGGTTCATGAGGTAAAAATTTTTTCATAATAATACCAAGATGTTATTTCCTCTTTTGCTCTTATTCTTTCAAAAGTGCAAAATAGAATTTTCCAAAGGTTACATGCATGCAATATTGTAACACACTGAATGTAGATGCTGATATAAGACTCCAATAGTAATATGAACTAAATATGTATACCATCCCTTCCCCAAATCCATCTCCAATGTGATGGTTTTGAGGTAGGGACCTTTAGAAGATAATTAGGATTAGATAAAATCATAAGATTGGAGCCCCAATGATGTGATTAGTGCCCTTGTAAAGATATGAAGAGTCCAGAGTCCACTCTCCTTCCTCTATGTGAGAACACAGCAGAAGGCAGTCATCTATAACCAGCAAGAGAGACCTCACCAAGAATCTAACCATGCTTAGCACTCTGATCTCAGACTTCCAGCCTCCAGAGCAGTGATAAATGAACTTTCTTTTTTTTTTTTTTTGAGTTGGAGTCTCACTCTGTCGCCCAAACTAGAGTGCAGTGGCCGCTCCCGGCCACCACAGCCTCGACCTGCTGGGCTCCGGCGATCCTTCCGCCTCAGCCTTCCAAGTAGCTGGAACTACAGGGGCGCGCTACCACGCCCGGCTAATTTTTTGATTTATTGAAGAGATGAGGTCTCGCCAAGTTGCCCAGGCAGGTCTCGAACACACGGGCTCAGGCAATTCACTCACCTCGGCCTCCCAAAGCACGGGATTACAGGCTGAGACACCAAGCCCGGCGAACTTTCTTTTTAAGCCTCCCAATCATAGCAATTTTGTTATAGCAATCTAAACTAACTATAGAAAACAGATTAAAGAGTTTTTGCAAAAATGTATAATGATACTGCTGTCCTCAATAAATTTTTTTGTTTTGGAAAATTTTGTCATTTTGCCAAAACAGTATAGTTATGTTAACATATAACAGATGTATTATTATTTTGAAATTAAGGTTTTAAATGTTCTTAACTTTAATTTCTAATTTTAAAAAAATTAATGCATGTAACCCACATCAGCTAAAGCTCTTTAGGAGTATTCAATAACTTTTAAAGTAAAGAGACCAAGACCAAAAGTTTGGGAATTGTTGACCTAGTCTATTTTGACTTATGTAGTAGATTCAGTCAGGAGTATCTTACTAGAATTAAGCCCTGTTAACTGTGAAACTCTCTGGATAGAAAACTATAACTTTAAAAGTATGGTTAGAATCAATCATATTATTTAACTATTTAACAGAATCAAATGGACTTTTCATGTTGTCTGGGAGTGGGGGGAACTCCCATAAAGCTGGAAATTGTTTATTAAAAAGTTGTGTATTTATTCTTACATGTTTAAACTTCAGTCACCTTCAAAGTACTCTCTGTTTGATGCAATACACTTCTCAAGACACCTATTTGCACTGCTCCAAACAGTTTTTGAACTCATTCATTTTGATGCCTTTTAGTGTTTCTGCAGTTTCCTGTTTTGCCTCCTCTGGATGGGCAAAACGTTTTCCTTTGAGGACTTTTTTCATCCAGGTAAACAAACAAACAAAAACAAGTGGCTGGGCAACCCCTTCAGATCCCCTCCCACTGTGGGAGCTTTTCTGTCCTCTCAATAAATCCTGCTTTAAAAAAAATTGGCTTGGAGTGAGATCAGGTGAATAGGGAGGGTGGGAAACAGGGGTCATGCCATTTTTGGTTAAAAAATGATGAACACTCAGCACGGTGTGGGCAGGTGCGTTTTCATGGTGGGAGAACAAGTCACCTGTTTGCCACTACTTCAGATATTTCTACCATAAATCATGAGGCAAACTTCTCAAAACTTACAGATAAGAACTTTAATCCAGAGGAATAAATTACAAGTGTATTACAAGGGACTCGCTCCCAAAAGGTAATTCTGGGTTTCTGGGGGTCCCTTCCTTACATCACAAAAGAACTGTTGCTGCCCAATGCAACTACTAAAATTAGTCTAGACATAGCAAGCTTTCTCTTTGCTAGAATTTGATAAAGTAGTTTTTCCTCTTTATTCTGTAGAAGAGAGTAAATGCAATTTCTTGCAGTAAATATGAAAATACATGAACTAAACCAGGGGTCCCCCACTTCTGGGCTGTGGTACTGTACCAGTCCATGGCCTGTTAGGAACTGGGTCGCACAGCATAAAGCGAGCAGAGGGTGAGTGGAGCTCTGACTTCTGTCAGATCAGTGATGGCATTAGATTATTTTAGAAGCATAAACCCTGAACCCTATTGTGAACTGTGCAAGCAAGAGATCTAGGTTGCCTGATTCTGAAGTCTGATGATCCTAACCCCAACCCATTCATGGAAAAATTGTCTTCCATTAAACCAGTCCCAGTGCCAAAAAGGTTGGGGACCACTTAGCTAAACTATAAATCATCCTACAAATGTACAATGTGTCCAATTTATAAGGCAAGGATAACAGGAAAGGGACTAAAAGAGAGCTGACTGTAAGATGAGAAAGTTTCAAATCACACTTTTAATAACCATTCAGACACACCCTGCTAGCAATGGACATCCCCAAGTAAAAACATTCTGAATTTAAAACGTTTGGGTCCACCCTCTGTCCTTCAGGCCAGCAGTTCAATATCAATTTGCTCTTACTGGCATGTTGGCTCATAAATGGTTTTTTTTATTGTTTCAAGTGTTGGCGTGTATTTCTTCAACTAGATTTTTAGCTCCTTACAGGTAATGATGATATCTTCTGTTGAATTTCTCCACTTCTACCCAGTGACTTCATCTAGTGTTCCACCTGAGGCTGGGACTCCATAGATGCAGCAGGTTCAATAAAACAAGATAACATCTTTAACTTCATAGCTATTGACAGGCAATAAAATAAATAACTGGAAGGGGGAAGGTTAACTACTACTTCCTATTAACTTAAATATACCTATCATTATGAAATCAATACGCTATGAAATACCAAATAGTTTATTTAAGACGAGAATAAACAGAACGCATATAGCACCCATGTCCCACTGAAAAAAGATTCTTGCAGTTCAGCATAATTCCTGGATCGGCTCTGCACTATTACAACTGTAATTCAGTGCATTTTCATTTAAATATAATCCACTTCCTACCTGACATCAAACTAGGCAAAGTGGGGACCAAGGGGAGATCCAAACTTTACCTGTATGATGACCACTTGTATACCTAAGCCTGAATTGTACCCTACATCTTCAAAATAAAATGAAAAAGTTAAAATAAATAAATATATTCCCCTTCCCATATCATCCAGTTGTAGCAACTCCCAAAGGAGCTTTTTGTTTGTTTTTTAGAGTTGTGGGGAGTACAAGTGAGGATTTACTACATAAGAAGGTTGCACACAGGTGAAGTTTGGGCTTCTAGCTGGCCCTCTCTCCTCCAATAGTGAACCAAGTACCCAGTATGTTATCACGTCCCCTCCATCGAGCAGTGTCCAGCATCTGCCAATCCCACCTTTGTGCTTGTGTGACCAGTGATCAGGGCCCATTTATGAGTAAGACTGTGCAGTATTCAGTCCTTTGTTTCTGTGACAGTTCACTTAGTATGATGATAAGCGTTTCTTTTCTTAAAACATAAAATATTTCTTCTATGATTACCAACTCACTGGATTTTTCCTGCAAATCTAGTTAACCAAGCTAAAAGAAAATCTATGTTTGCGTACATAATTTGTGTGGGATTTCCTAGTTAATATATATTATCTACACTGTCTACATTATCTTATCTGATCACCTTAACAAACTTATAATTATTATGCTTACCACTATTTATAAATAAAGCAAAAACTCTGTTAAGTTAAGAGATTTGTCCAAGGACATCTCCTAGTAGGCAATAGAAAGAGAATTTGAGTCCAGAATCAGTTCTAGAGTCACATTGCTTTTTAAATTGTTAAGATATAACCCTAAAAGAAATGTTTATTTTTATCCTTCTAATAAAGAGGACAGGATTATTTTCCTTAAATGATTTCTAAATTGTATTATACAGACAAACTAATTGTTTTTCCACAGCTTGAATGAATGAGGGCACAGGTGAATATTTCTAGTATAAATATATGCAATTGGAATTTTTGCATATGTTCCTGAGACAAATCACTTTTCCTGAACTTCGAAATGTTTATTTTTCCCTTGATTCTTTATTGTGTCCCTTAATTAAATTTTCTTTTATAAAAAATTTTATTCGTATATTTGAACAAAGTGTAAGTGTTAACTCAAGTAGATTGCCTCAGAAGAAACCTAGAGATAATTATACTTCTTCAAAAAATTTTAAGGGCATATTAAGTTAGTATTTATCTTAAAGTTTCTAGTAGGTGAGATGATCGTGATCATTAACACAATAGTTGAATCATTTGTATTTTCAGCAGCTATTGCAAAAAAAATAACAAATGAGTCTTTCATTCAGATTTTCTGGTGACTTATTATATAGTGTTTGTTTCTCATGAGAATTATCTTAAAATTCTCTACCCCAAGTGTAGAATACAGAGTAAAGTTAGAAGCAAACAATATACTCTATATCATGCTTAATACAAGCAATGGAAAAAAAAATTATTCTTTGCCTGGTTTCTAAAAGCAGGAATCATAAAAGCATAAGTTTTCATTATTTTTTATCTGTGAGAATGCAATATTTAAAAATTGTGAACACCCAAACTCTCCAGAAGAACTAAAGGCCATGTCAGAAAGCTAAAATGATATTGGAAGACAAGGATAGGCAGGGGAGATGGGGGTAACAATCCAGAATGAACTGCTGTTAGTCTCCCGCTCCCTCTGGAAGTTGGAAATAGTACCTCAGGCTACTATACACATGTCCACTGATCTTTAGGTACTCTAACTCTTATCTGGAAGGAATATGCAAACCGAAGAAACTTGGTGGTCTGCGTGTTTCCTAATATCTCAAAATTCCTAATACAACATTTCTTTGACATGACACCTTCCTTTCCTTCCAAGTAATAGCATTGTCCCCTGGTGCTTCCACCTGATTAGGATGGTTGTCATCAGGCCTTTCTAAGCAAAATCCCTCAGTCCAGCAGCCTCCTAGGTTAACCTCTTTTCACATCCTAAAAAATACCTTTCTTGTTTGAGTGGCCTCTACAACTTCAACCACATTTACATGTATATGAAAGCCACAAAGAAACCTATTGACTCTTGAAGGTTATAGATTTATTACTCCTCAAATATCTTGTCTTATTGATCAGATGCTCTACATTTGTTGAATAAATTAACAGATGACAGCAAATGAACTCAGTGGCCTATACTGTGAAATCTACAACATTGTCAGGTCTAGATTTGAATTTAGTAGGTGATGAGGTCAGTCCGCACAGGAGTCAGCAAGCTCTTCAATTATTATTAATAGCTTAGGAAACCACTTGTTCAGAGGATGAATGGTATTCTGTGGCGCCATTATGAATCTTAGAATCCTCAAAGTCCTCTTCTCCAGCTTTGGTGACATTTAAGATCTTATTTTGCATACTGCTTCTATCTGAAGACAACACAGGACCGGAGTGAGGGCAGGGACTTTACAGCCAGATGGGTTCAAGTCTCAGTCTTGGCACTTGGGAATGTTTTGGGAATATAAATATTACCCACTTTCCAAAATGGTGAGGTTTAAAGAAGGTAGTATATGTAAAAATCTTAATGCAATGTCACACATAGTAGGTGCTTAATAATTGTAACTTATTTTTATGATCATCAAATTTCTAAGTGATCTCCAGGGTTGTGAATTTGTGCCTCTAATTTAAGATAAATACATTAGTTAACATAAGAATAGAAGAATGCCTGAAGAGGAATTAATTAGGTTTATAACTCAGTTCAGAAGAAATGCTGTAAGTTACAGAAAGAAATTGGAGCTGTTAGGGGTTACAATTAAACATCCATAATTGTGAGTAAATTATGTGAAGATGCCACTACTATTTTTTATTAAGCAATTCTGTGCTATGAGACCCAACCCCAGTAAAAGCCATCAGGAATCAAACATGTCCGTTTCAGCATTGAAAAGAAGAGATCTCCTTACCATTGGTACCTAAACAGCCAGCATTCCTTCAAATCAGAGTTTGCTTTTATTCTGACAGCATTTAAGAACCCCAAAACAACGAATTATTCACCTTCAGCTTAAACTAGAATTTTGAGATTTTTATTTGCTTCCATTTCAAAAAAGGCATAGAGTTTCTCTTAACTTGTAGTTCAATTCTTGTTTTCAAGTTTAGTGATCATGGGTGGGAGCAATATAGAGCATTTGATTGACTTTATCTATGAGCAGCATTTTACTTAACTAATTACACAATCTTTTCATATTTAAAGGATCAAATCAGGCTGGGCATGGTGGTTCACGCCTATAATCCCAGCACTTGGAGAGACCGAGGCGAGAGGATTGCCT
>CAUYQG010046944.1:0-17331 GCA_963574415.1 Tarsius wallacei | reverse complement strand
ACATTTTTTAAATCCATATACACAATGGAATATTACGCAGACATAAAAAAGAACAAAATCATGAATTTCTCAGCAACCTGGATGGAATTAGAGTTTATAATACTGAGTGATCTCTCACAGAAACAAAGATCTGAGTATCACATTTTCTCACTCATAAGTGGACCTTGAACAACTACCACAATACTATAAGAAAATGATTGACAGTGGTGGGAAACTATTAGGGGGCAGGGAGGGGAAGGGAGGTGGGATTAATGGTAGTCAATATCTGTCTGGGGACGGGGGGACACACCTCATCAACAAGGGTACCTGCGCAATGCATATTCGTATACCTAACCCTTAACTGTACCCCACAATTTTAAAATAAAAAATATGTATTAAAAAAATTTTAAAAGTTATTACTATTATTATTGTTATTTACTTGGGGAAGGGTTCTCTTACTCCTCATCCGTGAGCAGAAGATGTCTTAGATAAGATGCATGACCAGATATATGATCCAAGATCAGTCATGATTAGAAGAGCCAACTTGACATCTGGGCTGTATACTGCTCTCTGCCCCTGCACATTGTGAGTCCCGGACATCTCTCCCTCTCCCCGATCAATGAGGAAACATCGTATTCCCATCTTCACTCCTGCTTTACACCTGCCTCATCTTCCATCAGGACCAATTCATTTCATCCAAATCCATTGCACCATTGCATCCACCAGAGCGATGGGTCTCAGTTTATTTGGCAATCACCCCATAGTCTTTTCCCAGTTGAATGCACATTGGTGTGCTTAAGAACAAAAAAAACCCAATATGCTTGCAAGTGCTTACCCGCTTCCACAAGCCTAACTCTCCCAAGCCCTTCAGAATCTGGCTCCAGTTCACACTTTCCAATCCCTAACTGTACTCATTACCCAAATCAACAGGACTATTACAACTGAATAAAACCTAGTCTGGTACCTCAACGCACCAGACTGTTTCTACCATTGCCTAGGGGGTAAAATCTCCCTTGTTCATCTCCAAGTCCCTAAAGCAGTCCAAGATTCGGAACAAGCTCATTCCTTCTATGCACATTCCAGGAGAGCAAGACACCCTTCTCCAAATCCATGATACATGGCATGATCTACTCCCTGTCCTGAAGCAGTCTCTCTGGCTTCATGGAAGAGAGGCTTTTTCTCATTGTTGCAGCCTGTTAAAATAGATCACAAAGAAGGATCCCTGTCTTCAAATATGCAGAATAGTCTAGTGGTCAGAGGCTCCCCCTTGTCGGCTAAGACAGGTCCTCAAGTTAAGAAAGCAAACGTTACCTCCAGATCAAGGGTTAGGGGCACAGCTGGCGTGGCAAACTCTAACAGAATCAGACCCCTTCCAACACGAATTTACACCCAGACCCCTACAATGGAGACTGACGGAAGAGCGGCCTTACAAACACACGCTCCTGCTAAGCAGTCTCAGACCTTAGGTCAGTTGGGGCAGCTTACAGAGGCTGTGCGCAAGCTGTCTCTGTGCCCTGCAGTTCACCTTCTGACATCAACAGCCCATTTCACCTCATTTTAATGCTAAACTCTGCCCCAAAGTGAACATGGGATGTGTGTTACAGATATGTTTACCCATTTCACATGTGCCCCACTCCCCTCATGAATATGAATAGCATTTCCCTGAATATGTCCGCTGAATATGTTTGACTCTACAGTGTGATACAGGCCCTGCGAGGAAAAACCTTCTGTCCTGGAAGAGACAGCACATTCAGTCTGTGCAGGGGATGTTCTCTTCCCAGTTTGCAAACTAATATCAACAGTGAAGTTCTCCTTTCTACAGCTTAGCCATCCTAGCAGTCTTTTGGATGACAGTAGTAAAAAACAGAAACTTTAGGACCCTGTCCTCACACATGTAGAGACTCAGTACAGATAAAACACTGGAGGAAGCCAGGGCACGTTTGTGTGCACTCCAGTACAAAGCACCAAATGAAGGCCCCTGTCCTCTCTCACACAGACACTCCATCGAAACACCAGTTGACATCCCAAAGACCCAACACTTGCACACTCGAAGTAGAGATCACAGATGGAAGCCCTGTCCTCACAGAAACAGAATCCCACTACAGATCACACGTGAAGGCTGCTGACCTATGACTGCAAACGCTCAGTGCCAATTACACTGAAAGCCTCTGTCCTCATTTGTGCAAGCATAATACAGATCATACATAGAAAGACATTTTCCCCATAGGTGAGGATTCTTGGTAGAGACATCACATTGAAACACCTTGTTCTGAAACCTGAACGCTCTTAATACAGATCACACACTGATAGCCCCATTCTCAGAAGTCTAAATTCTCGGTACAGATCACACACCAAAGGCTCCTGTCCTCACAAGTGCAGACTCTCCGTACGGGTTACTCACTGAGACCGCTGTCCTCATAGTGCATACTCTCAGTCTGGATCACATATTGAAAGCACCAGTCTTCATAAGCATAAACACTCAGTGTGGATCACTAACCGAAGGCCCTGGTCCTCACAGGTGTAGATGCTCAGAATAGATCACATACTGCAGGCCCCTGCATCCCAGGTGTAGACTCCCATTATCATCACATACCAAAAGCAGTTGTACTCACAGGGCAGACTCTCAGTACCGATCACACACAGAAGATCCCTGTCCTCAGGGTCTTAGGACAGATCACACACTGGAGGCCCTTATTCTCACAGGTGCAGACTCTCAGTGTGGATGACACACTGAAGACCCCTATGGCCACAGGTGCAGACTCTCAGTGTAGACCATATACTAATGGCTCCTGTCCTCACAAGTGCAGACTCCCAGTGTGGATGACACACCGAAGGTCCCTGTGGTCACAGGTGCAGACTCTCCGTGTAGACCATATACCATTGGCTCCTGTCCTCACAGGTGCAGACTCATTGTGCTGATTATAGCTGAAGCAGTAATTTTGACTGCTGTGCCCTAGTTATGTCCTGGTTATCACACTTTTATTCTCCAATCTCCACTCACTTGTCTTATTACTTTTTGTCTTATAGAAATCTTCACAGCCAGTACAGCTTTCCATAGTCTTACGTCACTCCAACTTATTCTAAATGTTAAATCTCGAAGGATTTTGCTATCACATTCTCTAGTGCTAGAGAATGTGTCCTTGGGCACAGGGATTTGTCCATGAGTGCCTAGGAGTGTGGCCAGTGCCCTCTCAGTTGCAGTAACCTCTGTGGACTTGGCTGCTTTCAGCAAAATCATAAAAGGCAGCAAGTGTGGGTGCTGAATCCCAGAAAGCAGCAACACTCAATTGACTTTACAAACTTGCCCTGGCTAGTCCAACGCCAGGGTGCAATTCTCTGTCTTCAACCTCTGGAGGGGATTTCCGCAGCCACCTCAAAGTCATGGGACACTGATGTGGCTGCAGATTCTTCTTACCTGGGTTTTCCCATCAGCTTAGAAGTCAGAGCCACATCTCTGGGGAGGGGGGAGGGTTTCAAGGACGCCAGGGCCTGTGACTCACCGAATCCTTGCAGATTCAGGTGTGGACATGTCACCTGTCCCTCTCACTCACCTTAGGTTCAAAATTAATGAGAAGAAATGACATATATAATAGCATTGGGGAAAAAATAGCATCGTTGGTTTGGAAATTTGAAGGAGATTTGACAAGAAGGAAGGAGACTGGATGGTACAGCAGCCCAGCCTCTAGGGACAGGCAGAAAAAAAGTCCACAACAAGGGAGGGGAGGGCTTCTTCAGAGGTCTGGGCCTCCAGGAAATAGCACTTCTGTCAGAATTGCCTCCGGACCAGAGCTGTCCTGCTAAATGCAGCAGGTGTCATGCCTGGTGTACCTCTTTTTGTCCAGAGGGTCCCAGGGTTCATTGCTGTCTGAGCCCCTCCCCATGTCCCAACCCCCAGGATATGGGGAATAAAAGGGCAGCAAGGCTAAAGGCCCCAAACTTTCAGCAGGGAAACAAATAAAACCATTGTTTAAACCACTAGAAAATCAAAGTATTCAATAGCCCAAGGTCAACGTTTTTCTCCCTGATAATCTGAAAGCATAAACAACCAAAAGTTTTCTAAGTCCTTTTTATACCATTGAGTTTGTACTTATTTTTCAATTATTTATATTTTTAAAACTTTCCTACTTTTCCTGAAATGTACCCCTTTTCTGTTTGTATAGAGGTTCAGGTTATTGACACCCCTTGTCCTTACAGAAGAGACAGGGAGGGAGCTCTCTGGCAAGGTCCCTGGCCCAACAGTTGAAGAGGTGACCACGGGCCGGTGCCCCTGGACAGAGGACAGCTCTGCCCCCTGGTGGCTGAATCTGGGGACTGTCACACTCAGGGCCATGAGACAGCACCTTGGGCCAGATTCTAGGGTGGAGGAGGCACCTCAGCCCCAGGTCCCTTAGGAGTTAGGAGAGGAACCTTCACGGCACTTCCCTCAACCTGGTGTTGGGTTCTTAGTGGAGCCCATGAGCTGACTGAGTCCGCAGCACCCTGGCAGGAGCTGACACTTTCCTTTCACCAGGGCACACGCCAGGGCCCTGGCGAGCTTACACTTTGCCCGAGACAAAAGCCCCTTGGGAACCTGAGGCCTGTCAGGGGCCCACGTCTGCCAGGAAAAGCTAGGGTGAGAGGAAGGGGAGGGTTGAAAGGAATCAAGGACCCCACTTGCGAGGGAGATGGCCCCAGCAGTGGAGCAGTGAGGAGGGACCCCACCGTAAGGGCCTGACCTTACAGGAACTCCTCAAATAAGTGGAGAGTCCATGGGGTGAGAGGTTGATCATTTACAGAGGGGAGATGCCAGCCTGAAACGTGTTCCCAAGAGCCGGAGAGAGACCACAACTGATCCTGCACTCTACCCTGAGCAGATGGGAGGACGGCCCCACACACGTGTCCTTCCCAGCAAGGCGGGGCAGTGCCAGGCGCACAGGTGATGGTGGGACTGAATCCTACAGTAAGGCAGCCTGCCATGCACAGCAGGCACACAACACAGGGCACATGCTGCCAGGCATCTGACTCTGGACACACAAAGATGGGTTCATACTCAGGGATCACAATGCCAGGCACACAACACAGGGTACACAACACAGTAGTCACACCATGGGCACACACCACAGGGTAGACAATACCAGGCACACAATACCAGACACTCATGCCATGCATACAACACAGGGTACATACACCGTCAGACACACAACTCCAGTCACACATGCTAGACACACGATACTGGACTCATGAGAGTGAATTCATATGCCAAGCATACACAATCAAACAAATAGTTCTGAGAACACAACACCAGGTGCAAAATAACAGGCACATATTCCTGGAACAGACACCGAAAACAGGAACATGCACTGGGCACACAACTGTGGGCACACAAAGTCAGGCATCCAGTGGCAGGCAAACAGTTTAGCTGGGGACACACACCAGGAACACACACTGGAACACCAGGCACTGCAGGAACGCAAACTTGGCACATGCCAGACATAGAGGCTGACACAAACTCCAGGGACACACCAGACACACAATTGCAGGCACACACTAGAATACATGCTTGTAACACATGCTGGACACACACACCAAGACACAAAAACAATGCTGAGCATCCACTGTTGGGCACAAAGCATTGGCACCCAATGCCAGGCGCACACAATGCTGGGCACACAGAGCCAGGCACATGCTCTCAGGCATAAAATGCCAGGCACAAAGCACCACACATATAACAGCAAAACATAATGGACACACTGTCTGGCACACAACACCATGCACAAAACCTCAGGCTGACAATGTAGTCAACGGCAAAAGTCAGCAAAATCACGGGCCCAGCCATGGGCCCGATGGCAGCTGTCTCTCAGCCCGGTCTGGGATGAAGACGACAGGAAGCAGAGCTGTGGGGGGCCCCTGCAACTGGGGGTCGCCTGTTACCCCTGCGTAGCCTGAACCATCTGGTTGTTTATCTCGTCAGACCCCTTGTGGTGGGCGTTTGAGTCGTTCTGAGTCTTTCACGGTGACAAATAACTCTGCAGTGTGTGGCAGGCAGGTACCTCATTTCATTTTTTGCCAGAATGTTGTTGGTATGGTCTCCTGGATTGCTGGGTGGAAGGTCAGAGACCTGCGTGATTTTGCTGGCTTTTGCCGATGACCTCCATGGGGCCATGCCCTCTGGAGGTGGGGGAAGACCAGAGAAGGTGGGCTGAGCGTATGGACATCAGGTACCTGTGCTCTTCTCTGGCCTTAAAGCGCAGAAAGCAGGAAGCACACTTCCTTCCGGAGACCTCTCTACCCTGCTCTTCGCCCCTCCTCCCTGTTCCCCGCACCCCTTCCCACTCCCACCGCTGGAGGAATCCTCACGATTTGCATTTTAATCTATAGCCATTAGGTGGCACCACAAAGTAAGGTATCTATCTACATGACAAGCTACCCAAGTGAGGCCCTCCTCCCCTGACATCCAGCTCCAGAATCTGCAAGTATGCAAACACCTTCGGCAGCACTGTATGATTCTTATACAATTCTTTGCTTTCTTTGATAGAAGAGTCAATATCTGACAGACACCATGATTTGCCCTTCAGGCCAGAGTGACCGTGCTCCCCACAGGTCCCCTTGTAAGGAAGAGCTAGAGGCTGGTACATGTTTATTAGTTACAGGAACCAGTGACTGTAGCTGTGAAGTAGGTTCCTTCCTCAGCAACCCCTAGCAGAGGCCTCCACAGGCAGCAATGCCAGCCACCCGCCCCGCCCACCCCCAGGCATTAAGTGCAGGAGCTCCCTAGGCTTGTGTGCCCGGGGACTGGCCCTGGCCACTTCCTCCCAGGCACCACAGTCCTATCCCTGTGCCTCCCACAAGCTCTGACAATTCCACCAAAGGCCTCTGTGAGTCCCCTGAAGAACCCTCTTCAAAGGACCTCAGTGGCACTAGGGAGGGAGCAACAAAGTGAGACTCCTGGCAGGCAAAAGCCAGACAGGACCTGGAATCCAGAAGACTCTTCAAGGAACTCTGGCAAAAAGCCTGACTTGAGCCGGGCTCGGTGGCTCAGCCTGTAATCCCACGCCTTGGGAGGCTGAGGTGAGCGGATTGCCTGAGCCCACAGGTTCAAGACCCGCCTGGGTAACTTGGTGAGACCTCATCTCTACAATAAATCAAAAAATTAGCCGGGCGTGGTAGCGCGCGCCTGTAATTCCAGCTACTCGGAAGGCTGAAGCGAAAGGATCACTGGAGCCCAGCAGGTCGAGGCTGCGGTGGCCGGGAGCGGCCACTGCACTCCAGTCTGGGCGACAGAGTGAGACTCCAACTCAAAAAGAAAAAAAAAGCCTGACTTGCTAGGCCTTCCCTCCCTGCAGCTCAGGGCACACGTCACTTTGTAGGCAAGGTTTCAGTCTACAAGGCCATCCCACATCTCCCCGAGTGGAGGATGCCACTCCAGGCTCAGCCCCTCTCTCTGACCAGACCAGAGAGATTATGGGCCCGTGCTCTGTTCCTGCCATAGCCCCTGTTCCCAGACCAGGGGCTCAGCATTTCTAGAATTCCGCAAACATGAAGGAATTAGCTTAATAAGCTCTATCGGGGGTACTGCAGACTTCAGACTCTTAAGAAACAGTCTGGTGGCTTTTGATCTGGCCTTTGCCACTCACCCCCAAAATTGTGTACACAGCACTGAGATGGTGGGGTGGGAGGGGCAGCCACCAAGGGCAGCCTCTCCCCCTGCAGGTAGAAGAAGCCCAAGCCAGAAAACTGGGCAGCCAGACTTCAACCTGTGAGCCTCAGCTTCACCCCCCATGACATGAAGATGGGAGTTTCCCCAACAGGGAGAAAGGCCCTGGCTCTGTGCACATGCTAAGCAAAGACATTCAGCTTTTACTCTGCCATGCCCCGGCAGACAGGTCCCAGGCAGAAGATGCAGCAGAACTGCTGTGTTCTGGGAAGTGTTTGGCTCTCCTGTTCTTTCATCCTGTGAGAGCATATGGGATTCACTCTCTTTCAGTGGATGTGGAAGCACCAGGCAAAGGTTGTACTGAGCCCTTTCCTTCTCTCACTGCTTGGGGACATCTGGAAGGCTGACAAAACACACGGACCACCTTTCTCTCTGACCAAGTCACAATACTGCACTCTTCCTTCAACTAGAAAAATGGGTGAAATATTCTAAACCGTTATTTTCAGACTTTGAGCCACAGGCGGTGCAGGAGCATGGTCCCCGGAAACAAGCAAACACACTCCTGGGCCAAGGTGCAGGGAGGGGTTCCGCGCAGGGCACAGGAGTGGCTGGAGCTGAGACAAAAGCTGGACAGAGGGCTGGGGAGAACAGAGCTACATGTCCAGCCCATGCCTCTTGTGTGGATTGAGGGAACTGAAACTGCTTGGCATGTGGTAGGTGTGTAAGGCTGTCACCACCATGGAGGAAGCAACCGCAACCAGGAAGGCCCTTAACCACGTCCATCCAGGCCCAGCACACTTGTTTAATGCAGGGGGTTGTTCTGACCTGCTGCAGTCCTGAATGGCTTCATTTGCCCTCTTCATTCTTGCCAGATCTGCTGTGAAAATGATTCTCAGAAAGGTACAAGGCTCTGAGAACCCACCATTGCCCCATTGATCTGATTCCATAGAGCACTTTAAATTTGTGCATTTTTAATTTGTGGGCTGAATGTTTTTGTCCCCCCAGAACTCATATGTTGAAACCTAACTCCAAGGCGATGGTATTAGAAGGAGAGCCCTTTGGGAGATGATTAGATAGATCATGAGGGTCATTACTGGGATTCGTGCCCTCATAAAAGAGGCCCCAGGGAGACTCCTTGCTCCTTCTACTATGCAAGGACACAGTGAAAAGAGGGTTGTCTATGAACCAGGAAATGGGCCCTCACTAGACAGCAAATCTGCTGGCACCTTGATCTTGGACTTTCAGCCTCCAGAAGTGTGAGAAATTAATTTATCTCAGTCTGTGGCATTTTTCTTATAGTAACCCAAACAGACTAAGACAATTTGCAAAACAATGTTTATTTTGGGTAACTACTTTGTCCCAAACACTACAGCTATTGTATAATTTAAACTTTTATAACAGCTTTGTTACATAGATAGCACCATCCTTGTTTGCCTTTTTAAAGATTACATAATGCATGAATACATTTCTGGAGAAGAGAAAGAAAGAAAACAGAAGTGTATCGAACACAAGGCTAACATCATGTTACCCAGTCTCCACTGCCCATTCTACTGCCATCCCTGAGCATGTGCAGTTATGAGGGAGTGAGGTCCTGGACAATTTTAGATATTCGTTTGTTTTGAGGAGGTTCTGTGTTGTTTTCTGATGCAGGGGTAGTTTATTTCTCATTACTGGCACTGTGGCGTAGACTGGCCAGCATACCCCCTCCTCAATCCAGCCCTTCCAGGAGTGGGGAAAACTTCATCTTGAGCCTCAGCATCGTGGCACTCAACACCATCACCTGTCCAACAAGGGCCAAAGAGCGTCCCCTCCAGGGCTGCTGAGTGGCTGGCAGGAGGTGGTGAGGGTGAGAGAGGGTAGATGGTAAGCACTCGCGCTGTACAAATGACGACAAGCAATATCCAGTTTGTAGCCTTCTCAGTTTGCTGTGGAAGATGCGTCTTCCTATGCTGAGGTTGCCCCACCCCATCACCCCATAATCAAAGGAGGGAGGGAAGTTCTTCACGAGGTCACTCTGCTCCGACACTGTTGATCCAACATCTCCAAGAAACCACGATGGTGTCCAGGTCTAGGACACACTGGAGGGGGCGGGGAGCTCTGGCAGGTAAGAACAACACAGAGTGTTTACCATCCCAGGTTCGGGAGCCAACTCACCTAGTTTCAAGTCTCTACCTGGAGCCAACCTACCTGGGTTCAAGTCCCTACCTGGGCAGGAGTCTCCACTCATCATTTATGAACTAAGTGAATTCACGACGTTATCTCTTCTCTTCTCCATTTGTAAAATTCAGACAACAGTAGCTCCCACCACAAAAGGTGATGAAAGGGATCAATGAGTCACAAATGCCTAGTACCTAGGACCCGTACACAGTCCACATGTGCTACCACTGCTTCGCATCTTATAGATATCCCAGAGTTAGTCTAGTCCAGGTTTTTAAAAAAATCAGTTCTGAATCACTTTAGTCACTTGTACTTTTCCTAAAAATTCTGTATAGATCCTCCAAATGTATAAAAATAAAGATTATATATTATATATATTTCAACATATCTCCTCTGTATTAATATCTACATTTATTTTTTTCTAATGTTATTATTGCTCTTTGATGATGATGATGATGATGATGATGATGATTAGTTGGATCAGGTTTGCTGGGGTCTATTTTTTTGTAAGGATTTTTTTTTGGAGGGGGGTCTTTCTAAAAATCAGCTTTGGTCTTTATAATTTTTTTCTCTACTGTTTATCTTTATTCTATTCTATTTGTTTTATATTTAATTTTTAAAGGGCTTTTATTGCATTATATTGGACACAAAGCAAATAATATATTTAACATTCATCAAGCTATGGGCACAAAGCAAATAATATATTTAACACCCATCAAGCTATGAAGTATGGTCATCAGATTAGTGCCAACCTGTGAAACTACCCCAACTAGAGAACCAAAGCAGGCTAATTAATGACTGCTCCTCCTTGTCCACCATCTTCTTGCTTCAACCAGAGGTAAACACTGTTATTATTTTGTTTTTTTTCTGTTTTTTAAAAAGAGTTTTACCATGTAGTATGGGTGCCTAGATAATGGATTTAGTTTTACTCATTTTTCATTTTTCTTGAGCAGTTTTATACTATAAACTGTTTTTGGTTTCTCACTTATCATTATGTTTGTAAGATTTGTATATATCATCACACTTCTGTATAAAATTCTATCATGTGGGTATGTCACACACAATGGAATTTTTCATTGTTCTGTTTATAAACATTTAGATGGTCCATACATAATCCAAAGCATTGTAGCAATGCACATTCTTGTCTACTCATCCTGGAACAAACTTTTAAAAAGATATTACCTAGGAGTGAAATTGGAAGCCATAGGTGAGAGGCCCCATGATAGAGTGGACCAAAGAATGATACTACAGTAAGATTGCCTTAGCTTGGGTCCTGCCACTTATTTTATGTGTTGTTTTGGGCAAAATGTTTAAAGTCATTGTTTCTCAATTTCCTCACCTGTAAAATTGGACTGATGGTAGTAAGTACTTCATAGGGTCAGGGGATTCAATTAGTCAACATAGGGAGAGCACTGGGAACAGTGCCTGGCATAAAATAATGCTGTGTCCTTGTTATCAGATCAATTCAAATACAATTGAAGCATTTCAAAGATGATTCCAGTGGTTCTATAAATCGGTTGAACCAATTCATGTAGCAATAAAAGTTCTATCAGCATATATTATCATCCATTCTTTGTACCATCACATCTTTTAAAATTTGAATTATAAAAGATAATATAATACATAGTAAGAGTATTGAATTCATAACATTACCTAAATATTTATAGCAAGTTGCAGAAACTTTTCTTCAAAAAACATTAGATGTATAGGTGGCACGTTTGGGTATAGTGCTAGTAATTTTGTAGTCTTTTTGAGTTTTCAATATGAGCCTTTCACATGTTTTGTTAGTTTTACATCTAAGCACTTCATTTGTTTTCAGTGGCCATAACTGGTATTGTATTTTCAAGTGCACTTAAATATATTTTCAGTCTTTTCTTTCAACTTAACTATACTGTTATATTTCAGGTGAGTTTCTTGTGTTGGGTCATTTTTAATTCACTCTGTTGATCTCTGTCTTTTAATTACTATATTTAGATCATTTATATTTAATGTAATTGCAGATCATGTTAGGGCTTAAGTCTTCCATTTTTTGTTTGTTTGTTTTCTATTTGTTCCCTTGGGTTTGTTGTTTGTTTCTCTGCTTTTTTCTTCCTGCTCTTTTGTGGATTATTTGAACATTTTTTACAATTCCATTTTTATTTTTCTATAGTGTTTTGGGTGTATTTTTTCATACAGATTCTTTTATAGTTGTCCTAGGTATTATATTCCAGTGTAGATTTTTATATAGCAAAGGGAAGAAATTGCTAATATGTATGTTTCTCATTAGTCATTACAAATAAGTATTGGCTTTCTAACTTTTGCTTGTGCTTCTTATTATCTTGATTGGCGGGAATGTCACTGAGAGGTGGTTACATTTTCCCATTTACTGATGAAAAAGCTGCCACACTGAGATTCAGGTTTTGTATTGTGATCATTGTATTGAGGTAAATGTCACCTTGTAAGTCTTTAGCAAGAAGTTAGTCTTCCCTGGCAACTCCCTAGCCTCACTGGGTTCTTTATTTCACATTTGAATTTGGAGTCCCCCATTATGGTATCCTCCAGAGGACGTGCAAGCACCAGGAGAAGACTGCACTTTAATTTCCATATTTAAAATGCCAAAACGTTAGGAATAAAATGACTTCAGGTGAAATTGCTGCCGTTAGTTCATATGATGTTTGAAAAAAACTAGCACACGGCTGTTCCAATGCTGTATCAAATCAATTCTCATGTGCCACATCTGAAAGTAGCAAACATATTTTGTAGAAATTAGACTAACTGAACAGCACCATTGGCCTTGTGCTTTGAAGTCACGTTAATGATGAAAGAAAGAAGAAAAACTTGCCAAAACACGATTTTTCTCAGTGGACATGAAAAGAAAGAACCAATACAGTGGTTGATTCTTCTGTCCAAATAAATTCTGAGTAAACAACAAAGAACTGTTGCAGTCTCAGGAAGCATTTTCAAGGAAGCATTGCCTTTGCTGCTTGCTGGTTTTCCTACAACATACAACAGACTGATGTAGCGAGATGGCAGTTGGATGGGTTCTCCAAAAAAAGGACACATTTTAAAGAACATCATGACTCATCCTGTTGATTTTGTTGAAAAATCAAATAAGTGTTTTTCTTTAATGTGTGAGAAAGTAGTCAGCATCTGTCACTAGTTTTAAAAAGCATCAAAAAAACGGAATGGGAAGGATTGACATACCCGCATGGCAAGCCTGAAAGCTTAGAAACACCCCAAAATTATGTCTTTTCCATAAATCACATACCATGAAACACAAGTCACAAGACATGTGAAGAAAATGAACAGTATGAAATAAAAGCATCAAATATAGTAAACAGATAATGCGGTAACTATATAAATGCCAGAAATTAGAAGTTTACATAGATATCTATTGCAGGATTATTGGAATTTGGAGGGAAAAAAAAAATCTAAGAAAACAACTGCGTGCTTATACATAACTGAATAGTTAAGTAATGAGTAAATTAAGCTATTCTGATTTTATATATCCTAGTTATTTATTCACGTGTGGCAAACCTCCCCAAACCTAGCAGCTCAAGATAATAGTCATAGTTTATTTTGCTCATAGATCTTCAATCTGAGTGGGGCATGGCAGGAACAGCCTATTCCTGCTCTGGGCAGCATCATCTGGGACGGCTCTTGTGTGCTGCAGGATTCACTTTGGAGATAGCACACCCCCATGGCAAGCAAGTTGGTGCCGGCTCTTGGCTGGGTGCCTGGCCAGGACTGTGCCTGGGAGCTTTGCATCTTCTCCACAGCTTTCTCCATGGAGCTTTTTGGCTGTCTTTACAGCACAACACCTGGGTTTCCAGAAGTCGAGACAAAAGCTTCGAGCAGCCTGACTTCTGCTTCATTTTCTTGGTTAGGCAAGGTACCAAGTCCAGCTCAGACATAAGGAGAAAAATATTAGGTCTCTCAATGGAAGAGGATTAGCACATAATCCATGGCATTATTTAATCTGCTGCATTATTGAATACTATGCAGCTATTGAAAAATTAGCTAATTCTATATGTATTCCAGATGCATGGTGACATGAAAAAGCAAGTGGAAGTGGAATGCAGTTGATGTAGTCCCAGTGTTGTGGAATAATGGGAGAAGGCTACAAATATATGTGAAGTTTTCGTTGTTTGAGATAAGTGTGGTTCATTACACACAGGAGTGGAAAGGGAAATAGACAGGAATTTATTTTTCATATATTATTTGCCTTTATTCTTTATTTTGTATTTTGACTTGTTAAAATTAGCTTGTATTACCCTCTCACATTTACAAAACCAATACAGTTCTTTTTTAAAAAGTAGAAAAATTACCAAATCAAGCAGAACTAGAAACAGAATTTTAAAATGCTCCATTAAAATAGCAACCAAGAAGATATTGATCTTAACAACAGTAATAACAACAATGCTTATAAAGGCACTCAGGACAAACATGAGGTTTGAGGTCCCTAAGTCATTGTGAACCCAGATCCATCACGGGATTTCTTATAACCCTGGGAAGAAAGTGTGAAGAAGAGAGCTTTTAACATGCAGTTCTTATAATGATTGCATTTTAACAACTAAGAATACAGAACATTTAAATTTTTATTGCAGTATAACATGCATACAGAATCGTACGCATCCTATTATTCCTCAGAAAATTTTTACAAACTGAACATATTCATGTAATCAACATCCAGTTGTAAAAATAAAACATTGCCAACACACCAGAAAGCCTCCTGGGACCCCCTCCCAGCACCAAACTCATCCTAAAAAGGTAACAATTGCTATGATATCAGCCAACATAGATGACTCTCTAATCCATTTTGAACTTTACATGAATAAAATCATATAATATACACTCCTTTGTGTCTGGCATCTTGCAATAAACATGAGCCTTGGGAAACTCATCTGTGTCGTTGTATATAGAAGTAGTTCCAAGCTGGGCTCGGTGGCTCAGCCTGTCATCCCGCGCTTGGGGAGGCTGAGGTGAGTGGATTGCCTGAGCCCGCGGGTTCGAGACCCGCCTGGGCAACTTGGCGAGACCTCATCTCTACCATAAATCAAAAATCTGCCAGGCGTGGTAGCGCGTGCCTGTAGTTCCGGCTACTCCGAAGGCTGAGGCGGAAGGATCACCGGAGCCCAGCAGGTCGAGGCTGCGGTGGCCGGGAGCGGTCACTGCACTCCAGTCTGGGCGACAGAGCGAGACTCCAACTCAAAAAAAAAAAAAAAAAAAGAAGTAGTTCCTTTTTTTCAGGGATTTGAAGTATTTTACCATGCCTTTACTAGAAGTATTTGTGTATTCTGCCATTGATGAATATCTGGATGATTTCCAGGTTTCCATTTGGGGGTTACTGTGAATAATGCTGCTATGGACATTTGTATAAACATCTTGTCAGGCCTAGTGGATTCTACCAAAGGATAATACTCCTGAATGCATGTATGAGAGTTTCTGTTGCTCCGTAACTCATTAATATTTAACCTTTTACACGTGGAGGATGTGGTGTTATTCAGTGGTCTTAGTTTGCATTTCCCTGATGACTATACAACTGATCACTTTTTTATAGATTTTGAGGGCATTTGGAAACGTCTTTAAATTAAATATCTACTCAAGCCTATTGTTCATTTTTAAAATTGGGTTTTCTATCTTTTTCTAATTAATCTTTAAAAGTTTTTAGAAATTTTAGGTTCTTCTCAGATGTGTATTGCTCGGTAGTTTATAAAGAAAAGAGATTTGTTTGGCTGTTGTTCTGCAGGCTGTACATGATGCGAGGCACCGGCATCTGTTTCTGGTGAGGGCTCAGGGTGCTTCCACTCGTGGCCGAAGCTGAGGGGCAGCTGGCATGTGCAGAGATCACATGGTAAGAGAGGAGACAGGAGAGAAGAGGGGGTGCCAGGTTCTTTTTAACAACCAGCTCTCAAGGGAACTAATAGAGTGAGAACTCATTCACTACAGTGAGGACACCACCAAGAAATTCACAAGGGATCCACCCCCCATGACCCAAATACCTCCCATTAGGCCCCATCTCCAACATGAAGTGTGAGAGGTCAAATAAATCCAACTATATCACTGACAAAACCCTAAACAAGAAACTCAAATAAATCCACATCAAGATGCATCTCTGTTCAGCTTCTGAAAACTAAAGACAAATTACAAAGTTTTTGAAAGCAGCCAGAGAGAAATTACATATCACCTACATGAGAAAATCTATTTGAATTACTGGTGATTTATCTTCTGAAAGGAGCCTAGTGGAAGGTATTTGAGCCATGGGGGTGGATCCCTCGTGAATTTTTGGACGTTGTCCTCACTGTAGTGAATGAGTTCTTACTCTATTAGTTCCCTTCTGGTTGTTAAAAACAACCTGGCCCCTCCCCCTTCTCTCCTGCTTCCTCTCATATCACGTCATCTCTGCACAGCCAGCTGCCCTGCACCTTGTGCCGTGAGTGGAAGCAGCCAGAGCATCAGAAGCAGATGCCAGTGCCATACATCCTGGTCAGCCTGCAGAACAGTGAGCCAAATAAATCTCTTTTCTTCTTTCTGAAAGGCCAGAAAGAAGCGACACATTTTTCAAGTGCTCAAAACAAACAGAAACAATATACAATCCAGAATTCTATGTCCAGTGAAATAGCTTTAGATATAAGGGGGAAACCAAGATGTTCTTAGATGAAGAAATATTAAGACAATTTTTCAAAAGCAAAATTACCCTAAAAGGATAACTAAACCAAGTTAAACAGAAAGGAAATGGCAAAGGAAAGAATCTAGGAATATCAAAAAGGGAGAAAAAAAATGGAAATAATTTTTTAAATAGGTAAATACATTTTTCTTTCTGAGTTTTCTAAATTATGCTTGACAGATGAAGCAAAAATTATAACACTGTGCAACACTGTCTTATGTGGTTCTAACTGATGCAGGGAAAATATTTAAGACAACTATATTATAAATGGTAGAAGGCAAAGAGACATAAAGGAATGCAAGGTATCTCTATTTCCCTCAAATTGGCATTCTGTGGCGGGACATTTAAAATGGAGAAGACAATGTGGGGGTGGGTTGGGAATATGTGGGAACTCTACAGCTTCCCCTCAATTTTTCTTGAACCTAGACTTGCTCTAAAATCAAGTCTAATAAAAAACATATTTTCCAGATCAGCAGCTGCATACCACATACTGAAAGCGATGCTAAATGCTCCAGTAAGGACATCACAGCTGGTCCACCTACAACTGGTGCTCCCTTTGTGCCTTAAGTCAATAACTGGTTGACTTCAGTTTGTCACTCCTCTTTTCATTTTTTTTTTTTCCTATAAAGATGTGGGGTACAATTCAGGGTTAGGTATACAAATGTTCCTTATGCAGGTACCCTTGTTGATGAGGTGTGCCCCACCCTCCCCTAGAAGTTTCCCTCGACTGCCATTCCCACCCCTCCCCAACAGTTTCCCACTACTGCCAATCCCTTTCTTTTTTTGTTTTTGAGTTGGAGTTTCACTCTGTCACCCAGACTGGAGTGCAGTGGCCGCTCCCGGCCACCGCAGCCTTGACCTGCTGGGCTCCGGCGATCCTTCCGCCTCAGCCTTCCGAGTAGCTGGAACTGCAGGC
>CAUYQG010046936.1:0-36117 GCA_963574415.1 Tarsius wallacei | reverse complement strand
TTTTTATTTTAAAGATGTGGAGTACAATTCAGGGTTAGATATACAAATGTTCATTATGCAGGCACTCTTGTTGATGAGGTGTGCCTCCCCCCTTCCCCAGGCAGACTTCCACTACTGCCAATCCTGCTTCTCGCTACTGCCAATCCTTTTCTTATAGTATTAGGATAATTGTTCAAGGTCCATTAATGAGTGAGAACACCTGATACTCAGTTCTTTGTTTCTGTGAGAGATCACTCAAATGACTGGGGAGATAAGAACCTATTCAGTAAATGGTGCTGGGAAAACTGGCTGACCACATGCAGAAGATTCAAACAAGATCCCTACTGATCACCATACACGAAATCAACTCTAAATGGATCAGAGACCTAAATGTAAAACCTCAAACTATAAGAACCTTAGAAAATGCAGGAGACACCCTTTGGAAGTTGAAACCAGCAGCCAATTCCTATTCTGTTTTTTTTAACTTTATTATAGCGATGTGAGGTACAAGTCAGGATTAAGTACATAAGTAATCTACGTGCAGGTGATGTTAGGGCCTCCAACTCGTCTTTACTTCCCCTGGTTTACAACCAGGTACTCTTTGTGTTGTCACATGTCCCCCCTTCCTCCATTCCCTGTGTGTCCCATGACTGCTGATCACTTCCTTGTGCTATTATGATCAATGTTCAGGTCCAACTTATAGTGAGAACATGTGGTGTTTGGGTTTTTTGTTTCTGTGATAGATCACTAAGTATAATTGCCTCTAACTCCATTCAATTTGCTGCGAAGTCCTTCTTTATGGCCGTGTAATGTTCCATCACGTATATGTACCATATTTTCTTTATACTGTCTACTTTTGATGGGCAGTAAGTAGGGTTGGTTCCATGTTTTTGCTATTGTGAACAGTGCAGCAATGAGCATGCATGTGGAAGTGTCTTTTTTATAGAATGATTTATGTTCTTCCAGTCAGGGAGTCAACCCACAGAATGGGGAAAAATCATTGGCTAATTTGGTTCTGACAAAGGCCTAACATCCAGGATCTACAAGGAACTCAAATGAGCCAAAAGGAAAAAACAAACTGCCCCATTAAAAAATGGGTAGAGAACATGAACAGACACTTCTCAAAAGAAGACACGTGAGCAGCCAACGGATACATGAAAAAATGTTCAGCCTCATTCATCATCAGAGAAATGCAAATCAAAACCTCATTGAGATACTACCATACCCCAGTAAGGATGACCATCATTGATAAAACCAACAAACAAACAAACAAAGAAACTCCCCAAAACAAAAGCAACAGATGCTGGTGCTGGTGTGGAAAAAATGAGACGCTTCTACCCTGTTAGTGGGAGTGCAAACTAGTCCAATGGAAAACAGTGTAGTAATTCCTAAAGGAACTAGAAATTGACCTTCCATATGATCCAGTTTCTCTTATTCCTTAGTATTTAAAATCTAACATTCTTACAGTCGTTTCTGATCAAATACATTTTATGTGTGTGTGTGTGTGTGCGTGTGTGTATGTGTAGAGAATGGTTGTACCGGTGGGATAAGAACATTAAAACGAGGATTGACATGAAGCTCTTGGTTTCCGTTTCTGCAGAATGGAGACAATGAAGTCTAGTCCTCAATGTGGTTCAAGGCTAGAGTAAAATAATATACCTGAAGGTGTTTTGTAAGGTGTAAAAAACCAAGCAAATACATTACTACTCTAGACAAAGGTTTTATTAGTATACTATTCCCAGTGCTACTTTAAAAATGCGCTGTACTGTATTGTCCAGTTCCAAGGAAAGTGTTTAACAGACATTGTGAATTCCAAGCAGTTGTTTCTTAATTTGTCCAAAATTGAACAGGATGTGGGTATGTACCAAAGAACATTTTATTTTTCCGTAATCTTCATATTCAGAAAAGTTGGAAAGATTTGTGGAAGACTGAAGAGGATCATATACAGAATTTTAAACTAAAACGTATCACAAAAATGTAATGAATGTAAAACAGTTGTCAGACTGCCCTGCCCAGATAAAAGCTAAGATGTTCATTTTGAAAAGTGAGAATGAACATAGTCTCAGATTAACAAAGCACTGCTACTTACCTCCATGTTGTTTTGTAGTTGAAAATATGATTTTTCTTAATGACTCATAGCTATCACTAATTATTACAGTTTTATGTGGTTGGTTTATTGACTGAGTTATTCCGAGTGAGAGTATATGTATATAAATACACAAAGTTGTTATATATTATTCCAAATACCCTCTAAACTGTTCTATCCAATATTACTTTCCTACCCTGTAATACATTTGTCTAGAATCCATCATTTCCTGTCATTTTCTGTATTTAACCACGCAGTCTGGTCCAATCTCAAATGTAAACCTCCAGTTTCAAATTTGATTCAAACTCCATCTCCTTGCCTCCCATGCGTTCCCATCAGATGTTAGCAAGTTTTCAAAGATGGCCATCACCGAACCATGGCTTTCCTTGTCCCCTCCTGAATTGAATCTAAACTGGGCCTGGGGCTCACTAAACTACAGGATGCAGTAAAAAAGACGCTGTGTCCGTTCTGAGCCTAAGTCAGAAGAAGTCCTGAAAGTTTCTTCCTATTTTGTGATTTTGGATGCCCTGAGCCATCACGTTAGAAACCTGGCATACCATCCTATCGTGTAGAAAGGCCACCTGGGGAGGGAGAAGCCCCGAGCTTGCATGGAGCGAGATGCCCAGTTCCCCAAAGTGCTAGCTCAGTCCTGCCCCTCAGCTACCTCGACCGAGGGGCCAGGCATGCCCATGAGCCATCTTGGGCACAAGAGCTCCGTCCATCCCGGTGGGTGCTGCTGCAGCTAACATGGAGTGGAAGAATTATCCAGCTGGCTTCCCTCAACCTCCAGACCCATGAGAGAAAAGTCGCTGCATTTGGGGTGGTTTATTATGCAGCAGTAGATAATGGGAAGATCTCCCCTTTACTTTTCTATCTAGCCAAGCATGAGAGGACATACTCCCCCTGTGCCTTCTCTACCACTTCCAGCTTTTTGTGTTGGAGACTGGTAAGAAGGGAGAGGGAATAGGAGCTAAGTCGTTTTTCTTAACCGGTCCTCCATCAGGTGATATGTTAGAGCTTCCTGCATGCCAGTTTCAGGAATGTCCTCTGCTAGTTGTCAAATGTGTCATTACTAAAATTAAATCATATAAAATTATAATCAAACAAATTATACTAAAGCAGGAGCCATAAATACTACGTGTCGTGTCACTTCCTAATTATTTTGCTGTGTTTTGCTAGTCTTAAGGTAACTCACGTGTGTATCACACTTTGTGCCTAGTCGAAATACGATTGTAATGACATGCTATGGTTGCACACGTCCTTCCGATTCCACAGTCTGTGATGTCACATTGGTAGCTTTAAATCGCCTGTGGAACCCTCAGCGCAGCCCCCCACCTTCGTACTGTTGTTGGATGCAAGAGCCTTTGACTAAGTAAGAAATCAGGCCTCGCTTGGAGACAGTCAAGCGAAGGTTGGAAACTACTTTTCCAGAACAGAAAGAAAACGGATGCATCAGAAAAGGTGACCAATTAACGTACCAAAAGAATATGGCTTCACAAACACCAGAATCTGATCGGATAAAACAGTTCAAGGAATTCCTTGGCACCCACAATAAGCTTACAGAAACCTGCTTTTTGGATTGTGTTAAAAGACTTCACAACAAGAGAAGTAAAAGCTGCAGAGACCACCTGTTCAGAACATTGTTTACTAAAATATTTTACGATGACACAAAGAATATTCATGAGATTTTAGGAATATCATATTCAGCAGAATGAAACCCTGGCAGCCGAAGCAGGACTCCTTGACCAACCACAATGGAGAAGTCCTGATACATGGACTTTGGATGAAAGAGTGCCAACAGCTGCTGCACTGGAAATGAGGATGCATCTGACAGAATCCCCTGGAAGCAGCAGCCACTGTGTTAAACCACCTGTCGTGACTGCTTGGCAAGTGGAAACCGCTGGAGAAACAAAACCGCTATTTACCAGGAATAATTAAAATGGAAGGTCTTATTGTTCAATGAAATAATAAGATGCAACACTTATTGAGGGTTTATGATTCAGCAGCTTGGTCACTTGATTAGAAAAATAAACCATTGTCTCTTCAGTCGTGACTGTCAATTTTAAAGCAAATTACGTGCTCAATCATGTATGAGATAGAAAACTTGCTGTTGCTAAAAGTAAAATAAATCAAAATGTCACTGGAAAACGAATAAATAAATAAATTGCCCATGGGTGGCTCTTCTGCAATGGGAATAAGCAAACATGGCAGATATTAGTGCTTTCCCCCCTCTGGATTGATTGCTGGCTGTCAGACATTTACTGGAGCACCACGGTCTGCAATCGTCTGCTGTACACAGCTGTATCCCCTTTGCTCCCCCAAGCTCCCCCCACTAGTGGGTCATGCCTTCTCTGCGGTGAGCATGAAAATGTTGGCTCTCTGAAGGGGCACGTGCACGAGTTTGTTGAGGGCGTCTTGTGAGACCTCCTCAACCTCACAGCTCCTAATATGGCTCCTACTTCACCCCCTCATTTTGCCTGTAGAAGGTAACTTAGCCTTGTGCTACTAGGCCCTTTTGCCAGTGAAAAGCCCTCATTTGTGTAAACACTGGCCCAGCAGATCAAGCCTGCCATCTTTCTTGATGTGCGCCTGACTCACCAGGGAAGTTTGGGCCTGATGATGGAGAAGGAGGATTGTCTTTCTAAATCATTTACCGTCAGTCTCAGTAACAGTTGGGTTTCTAACTTGAGTTCCTCAGCAAGCACGTGTAGGATGGAGCTTAAAGAAAATTTATTGAAATGGGGATTAAAGAGGAAGAAAAATTGGGCCAGAGAGGGAAGCTGGGCTGAGGGGTAGTCACAAGTCTTCTACTGAAGTTGGAATGGTTCTTCAGAGTTGTCCTGACTTGGGGTGAGAAGGCTGGGCTTCACTGTCATTATATGGGGTCTCTCCAGAAAGGGGAATGACCTTGAGCTGGGCTCTTTTCCACTGATGTAATTCCCAAGGAGAGCTGTCAGTCAATGACCTTCTCACAAGCTTGGGGAATAAACCTTTTAGTCCTGAAGGAAGGATCTAACTGTGGCACTGTTTTCACGATGGCCTTTTCCTTGTACTGGCTTGGGTCTACTTAATTCAGATGAAGTCTGGGCCCCGCTCCTGCAGGATTCTGATGGGCTTCTTTTCCTGCGGGAAACTTACGAAAGCCGGTTAGTGAGACGAACAACTGCCCACACCACTGCAGTTAGTCTCGAGGCCACAAATGATACCCCTGACCTCGCTTCTCTGCTAACCATTCAAAATCCCTTCACCCTTGGCTGGTCTATGGGGCTTACTTGGTGGGAAGTCCAGTCTCTTGTCCCTGAGGAGTTCAGTCTCCTTTTTCAGTAGTGGTACCTGCCTTTGTTGTTAGCATGATAATTGGGCAAAGAAGTTCCAGAGGATCACTTAGGCACTGGTGACTTATTCTTTTCTGCCCTCCTTGTATAACTACCATTATACAAGTTATGAACCCTGATTGATGATGTGGATTCTTCACCCCTGACAAGATAACACTTCCTCGTTGCACCTGTCATTCCTTTGATATGAGTTGCCTGTAGTGATTGGACGGCAGGTGTAGCTTAGAGTTCAGAATTCTTGCTAGGTGTCTCGGTTGGTATGTTCTCTTTGGGGACTCCAAACTCCAAACTCATGGAGGTCAAACTAGGGACCAAAGAACAAATTTCCCAGGGAATGTTAGGAAGTGCAATGTAGCCTCAAATTAATTAATTAAGCCTCTATCCTATATCTTTTGGGGTTTGTTACTGTGCTAGGGCTTAGCCAAAAATCAGACTTATACGATACATGAAATTCACAACAAGTAAAATATAAGAATGAGACCCAATCCCTAAGCCACTTACAGATAAGGAAGCAGGAAGATATAAAACAAAATAAACAGTGCTCTGTATTACTGTGAAGCTTTTCATAAATAAATTTTAGAGTCGATAGATTGGCAGCATTTGGTTGTCAGTACATTGAGACGTAGATGTTCCATCAGATTCTTTCCTGTGTGACTAATACATTGCTTCTACCTGGGATAAGAGAAGCCCCTGAAAGAATTTAATTTGGAGCATATATACTAGAAAACAAAGCCCACTAGGTGTGCTTCTTGATATGGACCACAGCAAGGGGCTTTAGTTATCATGAAGGCCTAAATTTGTAATTTTATCTGACTTGCCTTAATATACTGCTCTGCTTTTACTTACTTTGAGTCTTGTTAAGAAACCAGCAGCATCTGAGCATACACGTTTAACACTCTTTCTCATGCCCCAAATCAATACTAATCATGACATTCACACCAGTTGTGTATTAATAACGGTGCATTTTATGGAGGGCAGTGCTCAACAATCCATATATATCATCTGCCTTAATTCTCACAATACTTTGAAAAAACTTCATTGTTGTTTTTTATTTTACAGTTAGGACATAGGGCTCAGAAAGGTGAAGAGGGATAGTTAATATCAGAAGGAAGTCAGGAAAGAGAAGGCACAGTACGATTTCTTTTGCAACTTATAGCTGCTTTTCATCAGCTGCATTGCTTGAGTTCTTTTGTTTAAGCGGTTGCAATTTCCAAATAAAAGATCAGGACACAGTGCTCAGCAAATGCTTTTTGTGCTCTTGGAGGGAAAACAGAGCAGTCTGTGCCATGAGTATAAAGCATAGCGATAAAGAGTGCAGACATATAAAAAACAAAATCATGGCCTTTGCAGCAACTTTGGTGCAGTTGGAGACCATCATACTAAGTGAACTGTCACAGAAACAAAGAGCTGAATACCACATCTTCTTACTTGGAAGTGGGTCCCAAACATGAGGCGTATTTGCCAAAGGGTGAGATTGGCAGTCTCTGGGCACTGCTAGGGGAGGGAGCAAAGGAGGGAGGAGGGCCGGGGGCATATGGCAACAGGGAGGGTACCTGGCCCACTACCATGGGGAGAGAGGACCAACTAGAAGCCCAAACTTCACCTGCATGCAGCCTAGTCATGTAGTAAAAACTCGCTTGTACCCCTCAACTCTATAATTAAAAAAAAAGAGTGCATGCATGCGGGCATCACACAAATGTGCCTCAGTTCTGTTGCTGTGCATCCCTTGTATGATTCTGGGCAAGGCACCCATCCTAAGCCTGGTTCCCCACCTGCAAAACAAGCCTGAAGAAGGGGAAGGTCTTAGCCCAAGTAGTGTTGACTGGGTAATTCATCAAGAGAAGATGTCTATTTGGCTCCTAGTTCTGGAGGCTGGGAAGTCCAAGGTCAGGCAACCCGTCTGCTGCGGAACTGGAGCTGCATCAATGCATGGCGGCAAGCAGAATGAGAAGCAGGCAAGTGCAAAGAGACTGAACACGAGGAGGAAAATGCACTCTCCTGGTCACCAATTCGGTCCCGCTAGAGGAAGAAGCTGCTTCTGAGAGAGCCTTCACTTATTCAGGAGGGATCCACCCTGTGACCCAAACACATCCCACTAAGACCCACCTCCGCCAACTCTGCCACAATGGATGGGAACTAAATTTCTTTTTATTTTATTTTATTTTGAAGATGTGGGATTCAATTCAGGGTTAGATATGCAAACATCAATTACACAGGTACCCTTGTTGATGAGGTGTGCCCTCCCCGGCAATTTCCCCCAACTGCCAATCCCTTTCTTATAGTATTATGATAATTGTTCAAGGTCCGCTTGTGAGTGAGAACATGTGGTGCCCTGTTCTTTGTTTCTGTGATATTTCACTGAGTATGATAAACTCTAAATCCACCCAAGTTGCTGCAAAATCCATATGTTTGTCCTTCTTTATGGCTGCATAATATTCCTTTGTGCATATGTACCACATTTTTTCTCATTATAAAGATGTGGGGTACAATTTAGGGTTAGGTACACAAACGCTGATTATGCAGGTACCCTTGTTGATGAGGTATGCTCTTCCCTCCCCTAGCAGTTTCCCTCAACTGCCAATCCCATCCCTACTCCCTGACAGTTTCCCACTACTGCCAGTCCCTTTCTTAGAGTGTTATGATAATTGTTCAAGGTCTGCTTATGAGTGAGAACATAGGGTACTCTGTTCTTTGTTTCTGTGAGGATCACTGAGTATGATAGACTTTAAATCCATCCATGTTTCTGCAAAGTCCATATGTTTGACCTTCTTTATGGCTGCATAATATTCCATCATGTATATGTATGACATTTTTTAAATCCAGTCCAGCTTCGATGGGCAACAAAGTTGGTTCCATGTTTTTGCTATTATGAATAGAGCTGCAATGAACGTGTGCAGGTATCTTTTTTGTAGAATGATTTGAGTTCCTCTGGGTATATTCCCAATAGGGGAATTGCTGGGTCATATGGAAGGTCAATTTTTAGTTCTTTCAGAAATGGCCACACTGTCTTCCAAAGAGGCTGTACTGGTTTGCATTCCCACCAGCAGTGTAGAAATGGGGAACTGAATTTCAACATGAGTTCCAGTGTGGGCAAACCACATCCAAACCACAGCAGTTGGTTTTGACAGTTAGGCGTGAGATCCAATGCAAACCACTTACCCTATTCTCCCAGTTAGTAGTTTCAGTGTCAAAAGAGTTCTGGGCTGTTTCTGAGTTTTATTACCCATCCAGTATGAATGTGAACCGTTTTAGAAAATATAGGACCCATGACTGTTCTTTTTAAACGTATCTAGATTTTTGTCCCATTCTAGTTCAGAATTCAAGGCTAACTGTCATGGTGCTTCTTTTTTTTCTTTCTTTCTTATTTTTTTTCCAAGATCTTACTTTCCAGACACCCATAGCTGCTTCTCTGACCCAGCTGCTTTTCTTGGTCCAGCTGGTAACACTTTTTGGTTGGTCTGACTTTCTGTGATTGGGTGGCTTCTGTATTGATGATCTGATTAGGCTTCTCTCATTAACCACCTTCCCTTTAGCTTTTCAACCAAGAAACTTAGAGTTTTTCTACTTACAGCTTCATCCTAATGATTGTTACAAATTCTGGAGCCCAAGGAAAAGATTTTAGATCCCCGAGCTCATTTTATCTGCTGCTAGAATCAAAATTAGGAGAAAGGCCTCTGTCACTCTTTCATTAAGAGCCTTTTTAGACAGTGTTTCTTTGCTCCTTATTAGGTAGGCCGTTGTCACACAGCCAATTAATTTCCAAGTGGAAGAGCTAAGCTTCAGCAAACTTGAGGGCTTAGTGGTGTCCCTAGGACTGGCTTCCAGGGCATGACCAGTGTGGTTACATGGGGCTCTGCCCTCAAAGGGCTATATGCTTGGGTTTGAATGCAGCGAGGTCACCCTCTTGACATTCTTCACAATTTTATTCTTAAATTTGTGTTTTGTAAGTGAAGTCTGAAGTGACCGCAGAGTATGGGGCAGGGCCTTGGAACCTGCTTCATGCAGGGTCCCATCCCCTGCCATGTGGCTCCCTCCCTGGGAGAGGTTCCCAGCCGCCCACTCCCCTGGAGACCACTGTCCTCCTCTCTCTCCATCCACTCCCTAAGGTGACCTAGGTGCAGGTGTGAGGAGAGTCAGAGGTCAGGGGCAGGCACGCAAACCCCTTCTGAGTTGGGGAGGTTGGAGACAGCTGGCGGGCCCATGCTTGTGAGGACCTACACTTCCTTGGTGAGCCTCTCTGTGACCAGGGAGGCAGGATATTAAATGGCAAAAACAAAGAAACAAACCAAATATACCACAGCAGGTAAAAAGAGAGACGCTGGAAAAGAGAAATAAAATGATTGCTTTTTGAGTAAGAAGCTCCGTATTTTCACTTTTTGCAAGGCCCTGCAAATGACGAAGCCAACCCTATAGGTACTCTAAGACGGCATAGAGTTTTTTGTTGTGGTTGTCTTGCAGCATCTTACAGAGTGTGTAACGACACTGTGGGCATGCCTGCCCTAATAAGCAGGAGTGAGTAGACGTGAGCACTGGCCAGTGGTCCCCTGGCCCCTGGAGGCTGTAGCAGGGCCGGATCCCACAGCTCTGTGAGGTGGCCACTTATTCACTGTTATGCTCATCAAGGTCTGTGACCCGGCTTCTCCTTTTCCTGCTCCCATATATGAAGTTACATCAGGTGGTCTAAGCATGGCATCTATCACTGCTTCTCATTTTAAAGGCAGGGAAGGTGTTAACTTATCTTGGCAGAGTTCAGCCAGAAGAGTCAAATTCCAAGGAGAGTAAAAAATTCAGTGAAATTCTTGCTGGCTTCTTTCCATATCAAGAAATATATCCATTTCCCTCTTATTTTCTGTCACTTGGCAATATGATCCTTATGCAGACTGTGACTTAGTACTCAGACTATCTAGTTGTCATTTTGGGGAATTGCCTTCAACACGGTCATTCGGGATTGTGAGTGCCCAGCTCTTCGGAATATGTCGGTAATCCACCCCAGGAAGGGGCCTGCATTCCTTTTCAAGTCCATCTAGGTAAATATTTGTGTTCAATTCCACGCAGGTTCTCCCTAGGGAGGTTAAACTGGGTGGTTCAGTTTAGTTCTGTTAGGAGAGAGTTACCATGCACGTTGGCTTGGATGGTCCTGGTCGAGGTGGCTCACACTCACTGCCGGAGTGAAAAGTCTAACTGTGCTCAGTGCAGGGACTTTTAATGTCTCACAATCTCTCTGTCAGGAAGGAAGAGCAAACTGTTCTAGTTCTCGGTTTTACTAGATCGGTTCAAAACATATTACATCATGTCTACCCAACAGCCCCAAGAAAGACTTCCCAAAAAGATCACAAAGCCACTGTAGCAATTGGGTGCTCTGTGTTTCCTTCAGAAACCCGGGTTCCAGCCCTTGCCCTGCTGTTGACCATTGTGGAAGGGAACAGAGATGATGTTTGGGAAAGGGATTGGCTGGTGTTTACAAAAAAATAAGGAAAAAAGGAACAGAGTGAGTATTTCATAAAACTTATATAAACATATATAAAACATATATAAACATTGCAGAATGGCTAAATCAAGCTAATTAACATATTCATTGCCTCACATACTTATTTTTTGTGGTGAGAACACTTAAAGCTACGCTCAACAATTTTTGAGTATGCAACACATTGTTATGAACTATAGTCACTGTGTTGTACAAAGATCTCTTAAGCTTATTTCTCTTATCTAACTAAAATTTTGGATCCTTTGACACTTGTACCAACATTTGACCTATTCTGCTGCTTTGCTTTGCCCCCAAACCCATGGGAATCACCCGCTTTTCTGCTCTCTGTTTTTGTGGTTTTGCTTTTTTAGAAAGTGAGATCTCGTGGTATTTGCCATCTTGTGCCTGGCTAAAATAACTTTTATTCTGTGTCTTAAAAATCACACTTAAATTCTTATTGTTTACCAGAATGGAAGAGCATATATTATTTTGTAGTAGTATTAATGCCATATTTAGGGCAATTGCTTAAGGGAACCTAATTGCACACACAACTGTGGGTCGTCGGCCCCCATTTTACCATTCTCTGTGCGAACACGCAGCAGTAACAGAGACTGACCTCTTCAGAAGCAACACGAGGGTGGGTTCTCTGTGGCTCCTGGGGTGCTCAGCATAAAGCTTGCAGGCTTCTCCACCAGCCCAGATTATTTCTCCTATCACGCAGTAGCAAACAGAGGCTGTAAGCTCAGAGAGCAAGTCACTACCCATCACCAGGGAAATCACAAAACTGGCTCAGGAAAAGCAAACGTAGCTTCTTTCAGTTAAGCTTTTGGGTGCTGTAGGCATGAAGGCTCCAGAGAGCTGTAGATCATCAACGTACCCAAGTAAAGAAAGCTTTCTATAACAAGTTAATTTTAACCAAAGTGCAACAAACATTGCATCTATTTTTAGAAATCTCTGTTTGTGTATCGTAGGCCGGACAGTGTGAAATGGCCAAAATTCAACTTTCTGGTCTAAAAAGTAGCAGATTCAGATGACTCTAATATTCACTCACTTTTACCAGATAATGATTTATTTCGCTAATGCTGTGCATCAATTGAATCTTAAAAGCATACATTGTTTTTTTTTTTTATAATTTCAGTGTTAATTATATCTTTGGACAGAAGTATGCCATTGAGTTTCATACTACACTATGGCACCCAGGCTTTTCTGTCCTGGGGAAGCTTTCAAGTCCCACTTGTTTCTAATGAACCAAAATGATTTGCAATTTGAAATCCTCATAGGGAATATGTGATAACTTAGTGTTATATACAGAATACTGTTTATGATATGACCCGAACCCGCATTACCTGGCCTTGCCAAATTAGGGTGTTCAGGGCCTTGGAAGTTCCAAGTCTTTCATGTTTTGAAATAGTCCTAGGGCTGCCTGATTGGAGGCTACACAAATCAAAGCTATCTCCACTTGAATTTGCTGCCGATTAAAGATCCAGGGAAAATGACACCAATCTCAGAGAATCACTGCACCATTAGCCAGAAAAAGCACGTACAGTTTTTGGAATGTTGCCCAGTAAGTGCCCTTCATGGGTGCCAGAAATTTGGGACCCAAAACCATCTTTGTGGTTTTTGTCTCTGATATTTCCTTTTAGAGACAGCAAAGCTTAATCTTCTTTTCCACGGATAACTGCGTGTCATCAGTTATTCCAGATATCAGCAAGGTCTGAAGACAAACTGATGGATGACTTGGCTTCAGTCGCTGCCTCGGACATCGGATTGTGTCTAGATGACCGACCATGATGGGCCATCTGGGAGCATGAATGCTATATTGTATTTGCATTAGGAGGCTCTTGATAAAAGCTTTATTATTTTACAGAGGAAACATGAGTTCCTGTCTGCCAGCTCTGAAGGGAACAGGGTCCTCTTTCTTCTCTCCTTTCTGCAGCCTGATTGTCACTAAATGTCTGACTTTGGCTCTTTGTACCTTGGTTGAGAAAATGAAGATGTCAAAGGAGGCTGAGAGGGATTAAGAAAGGTTGGTGAGAAGGGTAGAGAAAAGGCTAGATTCTGCCTCCATCCCTTCGTCCTGTGCAGGAGTTCCTGGCATGTTATCTGGGACCTAGCATTTTGATTTCAGAAAGAGAAAGTACTTAACAAGAGAGACATTCCAGGCAACGTGTTTGACTGTGGGCGGAAGAGTGGTATGTAGGCTTTCAAAAGAAAGAAATGTCCTTCTTTATGGCTTTAAGAAAAGGATTGACAGTGGCGGGAAACTTTGGGGTGGGGGGGCAGGAAGGTGGGATTAACGGTAGTCAATATCTGCCTGGGGAAGGGGGGGCACATCTCATCAACAAGGGGACCAGTACAATGAATATTTGTATACCTAACCCTGAATTGTACCCCACAATTTTAAAATTAAAAAATGTATAATAATAAAGAAAGAAGGAAACGTGTGTAGAGAAAATAATGTCCATTATCCTACACTCTACTTCTTCCTCTGTATGAGTACAATGGAGTGGTCTGACCCCAGAAAGTAACATAACTTCTCTTTGCTTCAATTTTCTTATCCCTAAAATAGGGATACAACAGTATCTACTTTATAGGTGGTTGAAAAGATTAAATGGGTTGATATATGGAAAGTACTTAGAACAGAATTAGCAAATTATGATCCAGGGGTCAAATTCAGCCAGCAGCCTGTTTTTTATGACCCAAGACCTAAACAGAAAAAAATAAATAAAAATTTTTTAACATTTACGGAAAATGATTGCATTTGAAGTGGTTATGTAAGTACCTACATAATATCTTCAATTTTGTTCTGTAAAGCTCTTTGTTTCCTCTCTGAGGGAAAAGTTTGCCCCTGGATTAGAACAGTGCTGACACATGGTGAGTGCTTTATTTAATTGAGATACTAATTTCTTTTCTCTTCCTTTTTATTTTGTTTGTTTTTGAATTGGGATCTCACTCTGTTGCCCTGGCTGCTGTGCAGTGAGTGGCACAGTCACGGTTTACTGCAGTCTCAACTTTCTAAGCTCAGGTGATCTTCTGCCTCAGTCACCTGAGTAGCTGGGACTACAGGCATGCACCATGAAGCTCAGACAATTTTTTGATTTTTAGTAGAGACGAGGTCTTGCTGTGTTGCCTAGGCTGGTCTCGAATTCCTGAGCTCAAGCGATCCTCCTTCCTTGGCCTCCCCAAATGCTGGGATTACAGGCATGAGCCACCACGCCCCACCCGGTGAGTGCTTTTAAGTGCATGTTGGCTATTATCAACAGTATTATTTACACTATATTATGCTATATCAAAGTGTTCTCACTTGCTCTCTAAATTGATCGCTAAGATCAAGGAAAGGACCCATGTGGCAGTTTAATACTTCATTCAGTCTTCTCTGTAGGCTCAGGAAAGCACCAGTTCTCAACCTTTCAAAAGGTGCTTAAACACTACCCAGTTCAGTGGGACTTCATTCAAGATTAGTGCCCAGATGCCAGGGAAGGATTCTGCCAGCCTTATAGATATTTAGTCATTAAACATCTGCTCGGTGATCTCTGGGTCTTTTGTTTCTCATGAATTCATCGGGGAACAGTGTTCATGGCTGGACACAACAGTATTTAGGTTTTGTTCCTGAGAACAAGAGGTACAAAACTCCCTGTGTCCTTTTGTCTGACGTATTTAAGGGTAGAGAATGCTATAAGGTAACTTTAGCAATAAAAAAGAATACACTACTGCTACTGGTATACACGACAGCAAAAATGAATTGCACAGAAATGCTGATGAGTGAAATACACCACAATTCAATGTTGATGACATTCAAGCATAGGCAAGATTAATCCATCTATAATAATAAAAGTCAGAAGAAGTGAGTAACTCTGGGGGATTATTGACTCAGAAGGGATCGGAAACATCTTTCTGGGTGTCAGAAGTATTCTGTATCTTACTCTGCATGGTGGTTACTTTTGTGTATGTGTGTGTGTATACATGTATATATATGTACATGTATACACTGACATGTATGCTTAAGATTTGTGTACTTTGTAATTTTATATTTTAATAAAAACAAAATAAAATGAAAGCCTAAAACATATTGTCCACGTTGATCTAGGGTTGTGGTGGAAAAAACTGCTAAGAAGAATACCTATAGAGAAATGACATCTTCTCACTAAAACAATGAGTTGAGTCAATGGGATGTTTCAAATAAAGGAAGATATTGGAAATGGATTCATTTCAAAATCACGCTTGGAGATGAATTAGACATTGTTTATTGGACCAAGGACTTTCATGATGAAAGCAGGAGAAACTAAATGAATCGTGAATGATTTCGGCAAGATCACCGCTTGATTTGTTATTCCTTAGAGAAGCAGTAATGTGAGACATTGCACAACTAGAATATAAACGAAAGTTCATCTATAACCCTGCAAATCGTTGCTTAAGATTCTGAGTGGAAAGTGGGTTGAGTTAGGAGGTTGAGAATAAAATGTTTATTTTGGTAAAAGGAATGCTGAATGATTTTATGTGTGCTGTTTAAAAGATTTGTTTTTATAAATGCAATCCCAGAGAATATTTAGAAGTTTGTGGAGTACTCTACTGGAGAATATTTTCTTTTTTTTGAGTTGGAGTCTTACTCTGTCGTCCAGGATGCAGTGCAGTGGCACGTTCACGGCTACCGCAGCCTCGATCTGCTGGGCTCAGGCCATCTTTCCATCTCAGCCTTCCAAGTAGCTGGAACCACAGTCATGCACCACCACACTTGGCTAATTTTCTCATTTTACTGTACAGACGAGATCTCTCCAAGTTGCCCAGGCTGGTCTCAAACCCCTGGCCTCAGGCGATCCTCTCCCCTCTGCCTCCCGAAATGCTGGGATTACAGGCGTGAGCCACCACGCCCAACCTGGAAGGATATTTTCAAACCTGAGTGTGAGCAAGCATCAACATGAAGGCCAAGAATCACAGCCAAGGAGCTGCCTCCCTCAGCTCGCAGTCTGGTAGGGCGAATCTTTTAGAAACGTCTCTTCCTTCCTTTGACAGTTGTTGGCATTCATGTCCAGGGACGGACACTTGCTAAAGTCAAACACCCACAGAAAACCCAGGAAGGATTTGGCTTCGCCTTTCAGTTTTTTTTTCCAGAAATACTTATTGTGTATACTCTTTAACATGAGCGGGGCCATAGATCTTGGAATCCAAGACAAAATGAAGGTACAGGGCCTCTTGCCCAAAAATTAGAAGTTTCAAGGTGGAGACTGCAGAGCGCTAAGCCCAGCGTGGAGTGCTTCCAAATGTGCAGCGCTGCGGCGGCCTAAGTGGCACACACATGGAGCGACTGTCTCCTGACACTGCGTCGGGTGTGTCCATGGCTTTATGAACAATTCATTTTCTTCCCAGAACTTTCTTCTTCACTACCTAGTCTGACTGATGTATTTCATCATTTTTGTCCAGGAGCTCCCCTGAGAGAATGACTTATTATTTTTTTCCTTGGGCCTCCTCTGATCTTGTGAAATCGCAATTATTACACTTTATATCTCCATTTTCTTGTTATTTTTCTTCACTTGTTTGTCTTCCAGAATGTGAACTCACTACGGGCAGAAATTGTGTTTTATCTACATCATTGTGTTGCACAGAGCGGATATTTAATAAATACTTACTTGTGAATGGACAAAAGAGTAAGATTCTAAAGATGCAAAACAAAGAAAGTTCAGTCACATTTGAAATAAAAGGCTGGGCATGGTGCCTCAAACTTGTAATCCCAGAACTTTGGTAGACTGAGGTAGGAGGATGATTTGAGGTCAGGAGTTTGAGACCAGACTGGGCAACATAGTGAGATCTTCATCTCTAAAAAAACAAACAAGTAATAAGTAAGCCGGGCCTGGTGGTATGTGGCTGTAGTCTCAGCTATTAGGAAACCTAGGAGACTGAGGTAGGAGGATTGCTTAAGCTCAAGAGTTCGAGGCTGCAGTGAGCCATGATTTGACCACTGAACTCCAGCCTGGGAAAAGAGTGAGACCCTGTCTCAAACTTATGAAATCAAATAATAATAATTTAATCAAATAAAATCTATTGTTTTCTAAATGTATATTGAGGTAGTGTATGGCATACTTTAGAAAATTGCACAAAATAAGAAAGGTGACTGGGATCAGTTTTTAAAATTGTCTTTATTCCATGTTTAAATAATCTTCAAGAATTTTGATATTCAAATTGGTAAAATAATGTGGCCTAATTTCTACTCTAGTTTAATATATCTTTGCTTTCACATTTTTGTCCTGTGGTGGTAGGATCTGAAAGTCTGCTTCACAGAAATAAGATGACAAGAAAGTTATTGGGAGTAATGTTTTGGAATCAACTTTTCCCAAAGAGATTATTATATCCTGAACGAATAAATGAGCCAGTAATTGAATGCTACCAGTAGCTGAATGAGTAATAATTGCTTTTCTTAATTTTTTATATACAGAATCCTCTTTTATTGCTATTTCCATATAGCATGGCCAAATTCTTTCCTGTTCCTTCACAATAATTTCCACCCACTGCTGGAAAGCTAACAGGTATGAGCTGAAATATAAACTTCAGTTTCTCTGGAGTTTTCTGCTGCCTTTTCACTCAGCTAGGCGTTACTTTCCAGCCCCAAGGGTCAAGATCATGAATCATTTTATTTCCTTTTTTGTTTTTTCAGGAAAAGTAATTCATCTGAGAAGGCTGACATACTCTGGGTACTATAAAAAGCTCTGTTTAATAGCAGGCAGAAGGGAGAAGAGAGGAAACACCCATAGCTGAGTAAAGAGTAGACTGAGGATATTTCTGGCCCTGACGGTAGTCTGGAAGAAAAGGAAGAAGCAGAAGGAAGCAGAAATATGACAAGGAGTAAGCATCAACCAACGGGGTAACCTGGAATGAGGGTATTCACACAGAGGTTGTGGTCCTCAGAGCAAGCCACAATTTGATGGGCATCCACCATTTGAGAAGAACTTGTCTCAGACCTGTTGAAGCCTAAATCCTAAGAAAACAAGTGAACAGAGTGATGTTTTTTTCACATTGATTTTATCCTCTATTCCAAAGTGGGTAGGGTATACTGGTTATGGTTATAGTAGGTGGGAATATACTTCTGCTTTCAACTTAAGGTAAATTCCCTAAAAGAAGTGAGGTAGTTATTGAAAAACAGAGGCATGGCAGAGAATTATGCCAAGCATATTGGATGGCACGGAAAAAGTATTAGAGTTTGGGAAAAGTGAGTTATTTTATTAAACACTCGAATATGGTTTTTTCTTATATGCATCTTGTGATCAATTCAAAGACTTTTGCTTTTCATGTGTGAGTCAATATTTGGGAAGGAAAATGAAAGAATGGAATGGAGACCAATCATATATGTAAGATAGCTAGAAAACAAACTAGGCTGTGCACAGTGGCTCATGCCTGTAATCCCAGTGCTTTGGGACACTGAGGTGGGAGGACTGCTAGACCCCAGGAGTCCGAGACCAGCCTGGGCAACATAGCAAGATCTCATCGCTACAAAAAAATAGACAAAAAATTAGCCAGGTGTGGTGGCACACTGGTGTAGTTCTAGATACTGTGGAGGTTGAGACAGAAGGATTGCCTGAGCCCAGGAGGTTGAGACTGCTGTGAGCTGTGATCGTGCCACTGCACTCCAGCCTGGGTGACAGAGTGAGACTCTGATTCAAAAACAAAACAAAACAAAACACACACACACAGAAACCATAAACTGGGGCAACTAATATTCATTCATTCATCCATTATTTCACCCATGTCATTTCCTATTTTCTTGTTTTTTAATGGAATGGCAAGAAACTAAAGCTCTTCTTACTCTCAGCTACAACTCTCTGTTTATTGCAATTTATCAATCAATTAACGCCTCTGTTTTTTTCAGTTAACCCTACTAGGATCTATAGGCTGACAATATAAAATAAAAAATCAAAGCTACATATATTACTAAATATATGCAAATATACTATGTAAATTTGTTGTTAAATTTATATGTGTGTATGGTGGAATAAAAAGAAAAGTAAAATTTTGGATTATTTTCGTGATTATTTCCTGTGTCATATATTTATTTGGATGGTTAATATCCCACACAACTTACCAAAATATAACTTAAAGTATAAATGATTTCTATTTATACCTGGAAGTAACATTGCTATTACTGATACAATGATGGTTATAATAATGGCTAACATGTATTGTGTACTTACATATCGGATACTATTTCAAATAGTTTGAATACATTTATGCAATCCATGCAACTTTATGAGGATAATACTGTTATTCCTTCTATTGTCTAGGTGAGGAAACTGAGGCTCGTTATGTTTAAGTCATTTGCCAGGATGATGTAGAGAGGGGCGCTTGTCTTTAAATGTAGCCTGACTAACTGGAGAGCAAGTCCTCAGAGCCCACACAATACTGCATGCACGGTGTTTGGAATTCAAGGGTATCAATTCACAGATAAGTAGTTTTGCTGGAGTGTGGTGTTACTTCATGTCAATCCATCACTAGTGCATCGTGGCATACAGATGTTTCTTGGACAACGAATGACCCCCCTAAAAGAAATTTATTTATTAAAAATGGTGTATTTATTCTTACTTGTTTAAACTTCAGTCATCTTCAAAGTTCTCTCTGTTGCAATTTACCTATCGAGACGCTTTTGCCACGGTTCAAAGCAGTTTTGAGCACATCAATTTTGATGCTGTTTAGTGCTTCTGCTGTTTCACCTCTTCCACACTGGCAAACCATTTCCCTCTGAGGACTTTTTTCATCTGGGGACACACGCAAAAAAGTCACTGGGGCGAGATTGGGTGAATAGGAAGGGTGGGGCATGGGGGTCATGCCGTTTGGGGTCAAAAACTGCTGAACATTCAGCGCGGGGTGGGCAGGTGCACTTGTAAATCACCCATCATGAAATGGGCAAATGCATTGAAAGAATCTCCGAAGGAAAAAGAAAACAGAAAAAAAATTCATGGAAGCAGAATACAGCCTCTCACAACATCTTGGCTGGTACCCTGATGCGGATGGGTTCCTAGGGCACTTACCTAGCAGGGGATGCTTGCAAGGGAGCTTCCCTCCAAAAGATAATTTCAGTTTTGGGGGGGTCCCCCTTCCTATGTTACCACACAGAAAAAGTGGAAAAACACAACTTTCTACCCTATTCTTGACCTTTCAGCTCTGGTCATTTAGGAATTTTGCCATTTCCTTCTCCAGCCTGTGGATCATTGTTATTTTTTATACTCACAATTCAAATTCCTGCAGGAGCAGAATTGGGAGGGTTTTCTTTTCCCTGGTAGACAGCTAGACAGCTGACAGGAAATGCTAGAAAGAAGCCTAATAATTTGAAGACATAGTTTCCAAAGTTACCTATCATTTCTTTTTTTTTTTGTGAGTAAGCAGGATTTATTGAGAAGACAAAAAAGCTCCTATGGTGGGAGGGGACCCGACAAGGTTGCCCCCCCTAACATTTCTTTAATTCACTTTATTTCTGTCTTCTCTCTCTCCTCTTTCCTCTCTCTCTTCCTCTCTCAACTCAAGAAGAGTGATGGGTGATGCTTTCTCTTTCTTTAGACTACCTCAGACTTCGGTTATCCTGTTTCTGAAAGAAACAAGCAAGGACTCTGTGCAGTGTGAAAATCGTGGCCACGTTTCTTTCCTTTCAAACCTCAGATGAGTCTGGGAGTCAGTGAAGGAGCAACAAGAGGCATGTAGCTTTAGTGGCTGCAGGCTGGCCAAGACCAGAACGCCCGAGACGGCAGGCACCACTGACCGTGGTGCAGGCAGGCAGGTGGTGCCATACACCAGAGCCAGCTGTATCTGCCCTGAGCACACTCACTCCCACAGGGCACAAGGCAGACTGGGCCCCTGATTCACTGTACTGAAATCAGTAGTTTGACCTTATTTCTTCTTTCAGCTGCTATTTCCCTTTGATGTTTTCCTTTGCACATCAGTGCCATCCCCCGCTGTGCCCTAATTCGTCTCCCTGTCTGCTCATTCCTCAGCAAGCTGGTACTTAGTCCTGAAGGAGGGAAGTACTTCAATAGCCGAAAACACATATCTGGTAAGAGAAAGATCAGTGAGAGACAGCTTCAGCAGCCTGGTGTCTTGCTCAGTGCAGCTCCACACTTGGACAGAAGCCACACCGGTGGCTTGAGGGCCTTCTGCATTCAGACTTAAAGCAGTGAGTTCAGCTGCTAAGCCTTTTGGGGAAATGCAGCCGTAAGCCAGAGGAGTTCCAAATTCTTAAATATTATTTCCGACGTTGTCAAAGCATCATAGGTTGCTAACTTTCCCCGGTGAATGGGGTTTATTTCCAAAGTGGTATAAAAGGAGCGATGTTTTCTGCCACTTCTGCTTAAGGCTACATTAGCTGTTTATTCATAAATTTTATAGAGACTTAGTCATAAGTTATATGACTTTTGGTGAAGCTGTAAATCCACTGTGTGTGTGTGTGTGTGTGTGTGTGTGTGTGTGTGTGTGTGTGTCCTTCAGAAGCCAGGAGGGTTTTTAGTGCCTTAGGCCTGGGCCACAGGTGCTGTCTGAGCACACTCATTTCAAAGTGGTGTGCAAGCAGTCGTTGCTGTGGAATGATCTCACTTATGATGTGGATGGGAAATGGGAAATTCCAGTTCTCTTTTTGTTTCAGAATATTTCTGCTTTTGTGGGTTCCACTTAAATACCAAAACATTTAAATGCAAAACACGAGCAAGTTTGTTTTTCAACAGAGCTTATTTTACGCTTAACCATTTTGCCACTGAACTGCCTTTACTCAGAAATGATGCATTACTGGATAAGGATGCTGCTTAATGAACTTGGATCAGATTTTATCACCCGATGATCTTTTTTACCCTGATCAGGCCAGCCGTTTGAACTGTAGTCGGCATAAAGTTTTGTTGATTTGACTTATGCAGGATTGTTTGTTAAAAGGAGTTTTTAGTGGTAGATGTTGATTCTTGCCAGTGAAGCCTTATAGCAATGCTATTTATTATTTTCCTGAAGGATTCTGAATGTGCTTAAGGAGGTGTATTTAGGAAGGGCGTCTTGCATCATCTGGGTTGCTGTGCAGCAGCTGGGTAACAGCCCATAAGGACCTTGACTCAAAGCTCAGAACGCTGATTGAGAAAGAGCCCAGTGTTTGGTTCCAAAGTCAAGGGGAAAGCCATGTGGGAGGTAATTATCCAATTAGGGATATTGCTCAGTTAAAAGAGTTGCTGGGCTAATAAAAACGTAATGAGGCTTAGTTCTCTGGGGCTGTTGTTTATTTTTGCAACCTCCCCCAGGAGGTATCCCTAGGTGCAAGATGGCTCAGGGGGACAATTTTCTACTCTTGGTACCCACATGACCCCAGGAGAGCAAACAATGTGCAAGAATGGGGAGATATTCCTCTCGCTATTCTTCGCATTGGTGAGGCTCTTATGTGGTATTCCGGCTTAATCATCACCTTTGAATTTTTTTTTATTTATTATAAAGATGTAGGATACAATTCAGGGTTAGGTATACAAACATTGATCATGCAGGTACCCTTGTTGATGAGGTATGCCCCTCCCTCCTCTATTTTAAGAGAGGTTAGTGACAAGGAAGACCAAGAGAATGAAAACAGAATCAAATATTTGTAAATGGAATTTAGGAAGAAGGGTGAACGAACATGGTCGTGGGTTTGAGGAAGGTCATGGACAAGGTTAGGGTTAGGGTTAGGGTTAGGGTTAGAACACTGGCTCCAAAGTGGAAATGTAGGATGGATCTGACGGGAATCGCTTCTGAGAATGGGGGGCAGTGGAAAAGTAACTTGGAAAAAAACCCTAGACCTCCTGTTTGAGAGGAGGTGGCATTTGACTGTGTGTTTGAGGTGGCATTTGAACAAATGAGGTGGTGTTTGACTGTAAAAGGCGTTTCTAGTACAAGAACAATGGACACAGGGGAGGGAGGGGCATATCTCAACAAGGGTACCTGCATGATCATTGTTTATATACCTCACCCTGAATTGTACCCCACATCTTTATAATAAATAATAATAATAATAATAATGAAAGAACAATGGATACGAAGGTTGTTTTGGGCTCATCTCAAAAATTCTCTTCTCTCCTAGTGTGATTTGCAGGTTGGTGGGAGGGCTTGTGTCCTCTGGTCTGTTCGGTTTTCTGCAGCATAGCATTACAGTTCTTTCCTTTGGGTTTCTTCTACCTTGCCCGTTTACTCGTGCCACTTCCAACAGTCCTTTGCTCCCCACTTCCCCTAGCCTTCCACTGACAGGGCCACCATCCCTCCTCTGTCCTGCACCCTGTTGCTCTCTCTCCCTTCCTTACCAGTCTCAGTACCACGGCTGATGATCATGTCACTCACTTGCACGCCCTGGCCACCTTTTGCCTCTCTCACTTTGTAGAACTCTCTTAGCAAACCCGGAACCCTGGTTCCGTCCAAGAGTTTTTAGCTTACCTTGTGTCTACCTCTGTGCAGCCAGACTTGGCTGAGGCAGACATGCCACTGTCCTATGGACGCCACTTCAAATTTGTCACACCACATGTCAAAAGGGTCCTGACAGCCATTCTGCGCTTTCCCAGCTACTTGCTCTCCCACTCTCCTGGATGTGAATTTTATCATCTCTCTGCTCCACACGCCAAACCCTCCTCTCCCATCGTGACTCTCGGCTGGGGGCCCCACTTCCTGCTTGCGGGCCATATCGAAGTGAATAGATGAGAACTCCCACAGAGAATGAGCGCCATGCTGCCAACATCTACACCACCTGCCTTCTGGTCTCTGTAAAAACTCTGCTGACCCTTTCACCCTTGTGCTAGATTTCATCCCATCTTGCTTTTTCTGAGGTGTAGCTCCAGCAATTCTCCTCTCTTTCTTTTACGTTGTCATTTTCCTCCCACTCTTCTCAAGATCCACCCTCAGCTTAAATGTCCGAGGGCGGGCCCCCAAATCCTGGAATTTATTTATAAAAACGTGTGTATTTATTTTTACGTGTTTAGTCTTCAGTCACCTTCAAAGCAATCTCTTTTGGATGTGGTACACCTGTCAAGATGCTTTTCACACTGCTCGAAACTGTTTTTGAACTCGTTGATGTTGATACATCTTAGTGTTCCTGCTGTTTTTCATTTCATCTTGTCCAAATGTTTCCCTTTGAGGACTTTGTTTCATCTGGGGAAACAAAAGAATTGCTCCAGCCAAGATCAGGTGAGTGGGGAGGGCGAGTCATGGGGACCATGTCATTTTTGGTCAAAAACTGCTGAACACTCAGCAAGGTGTGGGCAGGTGCGTTTTTATGGTGGAAAAACCCATCAGCTGCTTTTCACAATTCTAGATGTTTCTTCTCAAATTGTGACGCAGCCCTCTCAAAATTTCCAGGTAAAAACTTTGGTTGACCTCTGGACCTGGAGAAACAAATTCGGAGTGTACAACAAGGGGCCCACCTTCAAAAAAAAATCTGGTTGTTTGAGGTCGCCGCCCCGCCCGTATACTACTATTTCCTTCAATTTCAGAACCCTTTTCTCTGAGTCTTCTTCCTCTGATAGCTGCCATCTCATTTTACTGTTCTCCTTTGTGTTAAAAACCCCCTATAGATATTTCTATGCTTACTGTCTCCAAATCACCTTTCCTTGCTCCCTCTTAAGCCCACGTCATTTAGGGTACGCCCCCAATATTTCACCAGAATGGTTCTTGTGATAGCCACCAGCGACCTCCATGTGGCTAAATCCACTGAAATCTCAATCCTCATCTTACTTATCCTATCCATGCATTTAATCCAGGATAAGCACCTCTTTCTTCCTCCTTGACATGCTTTCTTCACTTAACTTCCAGGATACTATCCTTTCTTGGGCTTCTTCCTGTCTTGTCAGTTACTCCGTTTTGGTCTCCTTTGCTGGTTGTTCTGTTCTTATTCCTCCAGATGCTAGAGTACTCCGGGTGCTGTTCTCAGACTTCTTTTCTTCTTCTTTAAATCTATTCTTATTCTCTTGTTGACCTCACCCAGTTCTATGATTTTTGACGGTCATCTGTATGCTGGCATATTCTAATATCTTCAGCACGTATTGTTTCCTGACTTTCAGACATTTATGGACAACGGCATATCTGACGTATCTACTTGGATAGTTAATAGAAATCTCAAATTTAACATGCCAGATAGATTTTCCTTGATCTTTTCCCTCAGATCTGTTTAACCTTCAGCCTTTTCTGTCTTAGTCAACTGTGACTCTATTTTTCCATTTGCTTGCATCCAAAACCTTGGAGTCATCTTTGACTCTTTCCTTTCTCTCCTACCCCAGGTCCAATCTGTCAAGAAATTTTATTCCTCTGTTTGAAAATATATCCAGAATCTAATCCCTCTTCCTCTCCAACACTGCAGGATTGGCTTGTGCTATCATCTCCTCTCCCTTGTGTTAGCCTTTCAGTTGGTCTCCTGGCTTTTACCTTTGGGTCTTTATGATTTATTTTCAGTCTAGCAGTCAGTCATCTTTTAAGAATGCAAGTTAGGTAATGTTACTTCTCTTTTGTAACCCTGCAGTGGCTCCTGATTCCCCCCAGTTAAAAAACAAAGTCTTTACAATGTCCCAGAGAGCCTGTATGAAGGTTCTGGGGTGGCCATAACAAATCACCACAAACTCAGTGGCTTGTAACAGTAGGAATTTACTTTTTGACAGTTCTAGAAGCCAGAAGTACAAAATTAAGGTGCTCCCAGAAGAGGCTTTAGGGGAGAATCTTTCCTCACTCCTTTCAGCTTCTTGTGGATCCAGGTGTTCCTGGCTTGTGGCAGCATGACTCTGATCTGCTTCCTACTGGCCCTCTCTTCTCTCTCTTATAAGGACTCTTGCTATATTTTTAAGCCCCTGTATGATCCAAGATGATCTCATTTTGAGATCATTAAATTATCTGCATCTGCACAGACTCCTTTTCTAAATCAGGTCGCCGTTATAGGATCCAAGGTTAGGAAGTGGGCATATATTTTGGGGGGCTTCCATTCATCCCACTTCAAAGCCTCACCTATCCTGAACCCCTGCTACCTCTTGGACCTCTTTTTCTGCCGCTCTTCCTCTCAATCGCCTTATTGCCACCACATTGGATTCCTTGATTTTTCTCAAACATGTCAGGAACTCACGGATTAGGGCCTTTGCACTGGCTGTTCTTTCTGCCAGAGACACTCTTCCTCTTGATATCACTGTGGCTCATTCCTTCATGCTATGTTATCATGAGGTCTTCACGGCTCTTCTATTTAAAACTGTCACACTCGCCTTCCCTCTTAGCCTGCTCTTATTTTCCATTTTTCTCCCATTTTGGTTGACTAGGATCGTCTTTCTGCTTCTAGTGGTGCTGCTTGTCATGCCAGGATGGCTCAAGCATCCAGATGGGCTCAGATACGTGGCTGAGGGTTGATTCTGGCTGCCAGATGGGCACTCCTTTGGAGCTGTTGGCCAGGGACCTTGTTCTCTTCTAGATGGGTCTCTCAATGTGGCTGCTTGACCTTCCCCACTAGCTAAGTTCCAAGTAGGAACTTTCCAAAAGGAAGGAAGTAGAAACTACAGGTCTTCTTAAGGTCTGGGCTCAGAAGTACTTCTGCCATGTTCTTCGGTGAAAGTGGTTGCCAGTCCAGCCTAGATTTGAGGGGAGGGAAAATGAACTTCACAGCTCAGTTGAGGGAGTGGCATGTTTATGCGGGAAGGACAGAGTCCAGTGCAATAATCCTTGGAGACTATCTACCAAAAAGACCTTCCTGGCTCCCCGGTATTGTTCCATGGTGTGGCTGCCCACCACAATGCACATCTTCATCTTTGTGGTTGTTTTCTTTTTATCCTGTCACTGTGTTGTTAAGAAGTCATCTTGATCTTTTAAAAACAAGAAAATAAGCCGGGCTCGGTGGCTCAGCCTGTAATCCTGTGCTTTGGGAGGCTGAGGTGAGTGGATTGCCTGAGCCTGCGGGTTTGAGACCCCCCTGGGCAACTTGGCGAGATCTCATCTCTACAATAAATCAAAAATTAGCTGGGCACGGTAGCGCACGCCAGTAGTTCCAGCTCCTTGGAAGGCTGAGGTGGAAGGATCGCCGGAGCCCAGCAGGTCGAGGCTGCGGTGGCCGGGAGTGGCCACTGCACTCCAGTCTGGGTGACAGAGTGAGATTCCAACTCAAAAAAACCCCAAAAACAAGAAAATAAATAAGCAATATCTTTAAGATTTTAAAATCTGAGATACAAAAGTAAATTAGTTTATCAGCTATTTTCAGTGTTTCTTACTTGAAACTTATGAGAATTACTCTATGTGCATTCAGGGAAGGGAATCCATTGGCCTTAATACTTGGTTCAGGTTTCATATAGTTTGCCTGTTTCACCTTCAAAGAGATGATTCCTTGATATTATTACAATTAGTTGATAGAGTTTTGTTCCATAATTATATAGAAGAGGAAGTAATCATTTGAAGGTCTCAAATCATTTCAATGAGAGGGGATTTTAGAAAATTTTAATACATTTGGGTAAGATTTTCTGCTCTTAGCTGATAAAAATCAGCAATTAGATAAGAGCCTGTCTAATGGAATCTAAAGTTTACTGCTTTTTGAAGGGAGTTATGCTACCTCCACTGTGAAACTACATAAATTACATTCCCTTACATTGAAAATAGGAGGAAGAATCTCTTTTGCTTTTATCTACCTTTCTGGCTGTTTTATGCTGCTTAGGCTGCCAAAGAAAATATCATAGATTGGGTTTAAACACCAAAAACTTATTTCTCATACTTTTGAATTCTAGAAGTCTGAGATCAGGGTGTCAGCATAGTTGGGTTCTGATGAGCGCCCAGTTTCTGGTTTGCAGATGGCTGCCTCCTGGCTGTGTATTCACAGGAGAGGGAAGGATGGAGAGAGAAAAAGAGAGAAGAGAAGGGAGAAGAAGGGAGGGGGAGAGGGATGGAGGCAACCCTTATAAAAAGAGACAACAGCATGTACCTCCGCCCCCCGCCTCTCCTTATCTCTCTCCCCCTGGTAGCTCTTTTTATAAGGGGGCCTAATTTCTTCATAAGAGTCCCACTCTCATGACCTCATCTAAACCTAATCACCTCCCAAGGGCCTCATCTCCAAATACCATCACACTGGAGATTAAGGTTTCAACATGCAAATGCCAGTCCATAACACGGACTTATTTCTTTTATCTCTCCAAGTAGACTCTATTGGTAGCAGATGAAAATTGAACAGATGACTCAAGCAAAGAATACATTACAATTTAAGCTCAATTTTCTTTCTCTAAGATTGATTTGCTAGTCAGAAAATTTTATTTATTTCAAATCCTTTGGAAAGCTTATTGCCTTCAATAGAGGAAGTTACTATTAAACTAAGGATATATAAGATTGTTACATGAGATATTCCACACTTTGTTATACAACAGACCTTGTGTTAGATGATTTTCCCCAACTGCAGCCCTAACACTAGTTTTCTGAGCATAAGCTAGTCTAAGCTATGATATTCAGTCGTTTGGGTGTATTAGGTGCATTTTTGACTTACAACATTTGTAGTTTATTGATTTATCGGGATGTAACCCCATGATAAATCAAGGAGCATGTGCATATCACTTTGGTGAATTATGACTTTTGATATATTTCCATGTGAGTCAGGAAACACTTTGTCAGATATAATAGCTAAATTCAAACTGTAGATAGGCCATGTTCAACAACCGAGGTAGAGATTAGTGGGCACATTACCAAAAATTCAGAAACTTTGTGAAGACTCAATTCCATAATTCTTCTGTTATAATATTCCTTATTAAAGAAAGTGGTGCTTTGGTTAGAGCACAACTCTAAACAAAGGTTCAGGTAGACTCACCTCTATCATGTATCTCCTCTCCTCCCCCTTTTTTTTTTACCTCTATGACTTTCAAGATGAAGGCACAAAGTACAATGTCAAAGGTGACAGGTATTGTAGTGCTGTTTTAATTCCCAGGAAGCAAAGATAAGCTACCTTAAGTGGACTCGTTTGAACACACTGAGGCTCTTCAAGTAGGTTTTTAAAACAAAAAAAATTGACATAAAAATATTTAAAGAGAAAAATGTCAATTAATATTTGAAGCTATGCTTCCCTAAAAGATACTATGGTTTTTGGTCAATGGAGGGGGAATGAAACTAGAATCATGAGATTAATATACACCAGGTAAATTATTTGCAGTACAGAAAAATGTTAAATAAAGCTGCTGAGAAGTTATATTGTGAACTGATTTTGCATCAGGAAAGTTTGAATCTGGGTGATATAAGTTACTACCCTAGTGACCATGGACACATTGCATTGAGTCTTGAGCTTCATATCTCTCATCCAGAAAACAAGAATCACAACAGTTATACTTGTTCTACTTAGTATATGTGGCTCAGGAGAGAGATACTGTGTGCAAAAATAGGAAGTATTTTAGCCAACATAAAATGTTGGATACACCAAGATATTATCATTAGCACAAAAGGATATTTATTTTTTGTTGCTTGTTTAGTGAAAGGACTTATTGCAACACTTCAAGAAAAAAAAGTATATTGTTTGTAAATGTTTGGTACTTGTTATTGACTTGTGGTAGAAGAATGTTTCAAAAATATAATTGAGAAAGTATTTTCTCAATTGCAAATAGGTCAAATAAAGAAAAAAAATGTCATCTATTAAAATGTAGAGTGCTCTCTTGTGGACTAAAATGTTTTCATGAAAATGCAAGTTAGCCATGTGCAATTTGTTTATTTATGACTGTATTAAAGAATAGTATAAATGTAGAAAAATGTTCTAATGATATCGCTTGATTGTTTCACCTATAAAACAAATATCACTCAGATCAAGAGCTGGAATATTTTCAGCACTCAGAAGCCCTCTTATGTACCTGCGTCCTCACTCCCAAAGATAGTCACTTCCAACAGCTTACATGAGTTTTGCCAATCTTATGCTTTATATAACTGAAATCATAAAGCATATGTAGTTTTATGTGTGGCTTGTGAGAATTATCCATATCTTTATGTACAGTCATAGGGCAGTTAATTTCATTACTATATAGTATATTGCTGTGTGACTATATCACAGTTTTTTTAGTCATTCTACAGTTGATAGGCATTTGGGTAGTATCCAGTTTGGGGCTATTGCCAGTAGAACTTCTGTGAAAATTCTAGTACTGTCTTTGATTAACATGTGCGCACATTTTCCCTGATCATAGGCATGCATGTGTTTGGTTTAGCAGATACTACCGGTTATCTACCCAGTGAACATACCACCAACAAAGTATGTGAGTTTCTGTAACTCTACTGTTTCACCAATTCTTGCTATTTCCCTTCTATGTTATTCCAGTCATCTTTATTTATGTCTTGTCATACCTCATTGTAGTTTTATCTTGCATTTCCTTGATGATTAATGAGACTGAACACTTTTTCATTCATTAATTGTCAGCTTGGATATGCTGTCTCATTCATTGTTTGCTCAAGTTTTTACTCATTCTTCTATTGGGATGTATTTCTTATTAAAGATTTATATCTATAGAAATTTATTCAAGAAATTCTAATATATTCTTCCACTTGCAGTTTTTCTGTTTACTGTTATGCTTTTTAATAAACACACTTTTTATTTATAAAAAAATTTATATTTATATTAAAGTTTCTTAATTTTATAGTTAGTGAGTTTCTTCTGACTAATAACTATTTTATTCGTTAATAGCTATGAAGATGTTTTTCTAGCCATGGGGTTGTTTATTGATTGGAAATCAGCACCCACAATAAAACTATTTGAAGGAGAAAAAACACATTTAACTTAGTTAACCAAATGCAATTAAGCAAATGACTTGCTAGGCAGTGAGCTTGAAGACATGAATCTTTTAGCCCCATAATCAGTCACTTCAATCAGTCATGCCACTTTTCCAGGTGAAATAACATGCTTATTTTCCCCCCCTTTTTCTATTCATCTGATTTCAGTAATATTAGTAGATGATCTATGGTGACAGGTTTCACAGTTCCTACATGCCATGAAGAAAGATGTAGCATTTGACCCAGTTATGGAGGATACAACTTGCAAATCAGATAGTGTGAGAGATTTCAAGATTGAAATTATGAAATAAGAAGGAAATGTAGATTGTGGTTTGTGACCTAAGTTTTTTGCAGGTATACATACACATTGGCAAGTATATATATATGACTAATATATATATATAACTAACTTCATTTTCATTTGATGACATTTTTGGTCAATATTGAAGTTAGAGCAATTGCCTTTGGGGTATAGGGTTTCCTTCCTTCTTTCTATGTGTCAAATATTTTTGAACACCAGGCTGAAACATTCCCTATCTCCATCTGGCCCAATAATGTTAATGTTTTCCCATAAGAATAAACTTCGAAGATTTGATTCACTTTATTTTTCCCCCTCATTTAAGCCAATCAAAGCAAGCAAGTATTGAGGCACATAAAGTCAATTCAGAATATTTGTGGCAAGTAAAAAACACACTTGCATGGGGCTGGGGGAGAGATGGTGATGGTATCTAATTTCTTTGAATAAGGATTTGGGATAAGAGAAAACTTTTCCTTGTGATTTACATGAGAGCTCTCAGAAGCTAAAATGTGCTTTTTGAGTTTGGGAATTCTTAAGAAGAGTTGGGCATAACATTTTTGAGGATTCTTTGTAGGAAAAATGGAGGAAGATCTTACCAGTATTCTTCGATGAAATGGTTGAATTACCCTCTTGGGCCAGCACAGAAATCCTTACCTACCTAGCTGTCCTCTTTGATTCTCATGAGTTTTGACCAAGTGGAACCAAACACCTTGAAGTATAGATTCATCATTTCTAGGACTTAGTACCTGTCATTTGGGACAATCCACTGTTTCTCTGGATCATTGTGGTCAGATTGTCCCATTTGGTAGATAGTAGTTTTTTAAAAATAATGGTCTGAAAGATTTGAGAGTCTCGGTTTATGTTTGCCATGGGGGATTAATCTAAATTTGGTTTTGTAAATGAGACATTTTTTTTCTTTCAAGCATTCAGTTCAATAAGGCAAAAATTCATTGACCTCAACACAGTTTGAGGAAGAAATGAGGAATCAGAGTAGGTGCTGAAGGTTCTAAGTTTTCTTTATTTTTCAGACTTGACCTTTCTGGGAGAGTCTTGAATGAGAATAGACCCTTGAGGTCTTCCCCACATGGTGTCTTGTAGAAATCCAAGTCAGAGTTGTACAATTCTTATTCTACAGTCACCTTTCTAATCACTTCCTAACTCAGTGTGTCTTCAAGTGCCCATAGAATTAAAGCAGATGATTTTTTCCTCTTTATTATGATATGTAGATAGTGATAAACATTAAGTTTTGTATTACACAACTTTTGAACTGTGGAAGGCCTCAAGCAGTGGGTCACTGAAGGAGACAAATCATAATAGAACTTTTGTTGGGGGTTTTAAGAAGTAAACAGAACAAAGGGATTAAATACATGGGTGCGTTAATGAATTCTTTTAAAAATCAGTTCTTGATTATTTTCTGCAGGATGAATTTTAAATGAATCCCTGAAGGCCTTAGTCTGTACTGGCTTCCACCTCTCAAAGAACAGCAAAGGTCCAAGGCAGCTTGGAGCAGAGTGTTTGGGTAGTTGGGGTGAGGAATTGTGCTGATGAGTAAGCACATATATGTGAGGATCTTCCTACATCCTCCCCTTAACTGTCTTATAGAAAACTAGCTGTCTTGAGTATATGCTATTCCTTGCCATCACTTGGGAGGCTGTCACATGGATCTCATTTAAAATTGGCTCATGCCTGTAATCCCAGCGCTTTGGGAGGCAGAGGTGAGAGGATTGTCTGAGCCCATGGGTTCAAGACCAGCCTGGGCAACATGACAAGACTTCATCTCTACAATAAATAAATTTTAAAAATGAGCTGGGCATGGTGGAGCATGACTGTAGTTCCTGCTACTTGGAAGGCTGAAGTGGAAGGATCGCCTGAGCCCAACAGGTCAAGGCAGCGGTGGCTGTAAGCGTGCCACTGTACTCCAGTCTAGGAGACAGAGTGAGACTATGACTGAAAAAAATGTGACATTGAATAAAGATTCTGGCCAGGCTTGGTGGTTCAGCCCGTAATCGCAACACTTTGGGAGGCGGAGGGGAGAGGATTGCCGGAGTCCGCTGGTTCAAGACCTGCCTGGGCAACTTGGTGAAACCTCTTCACTACAATAAATCAAAAACTAGCCAGGCGTGGTAGCACACGCCTGTAGTTCCGGCTACTTGGAAGGCTGAGGCGGAAGGATCGCCGGAGCACAGCAGGTCGAGGCTGCGGTGGCCGGGAGCGTGCCACTGCATTCCAGACTGGGTGACAGAGTAAGACTCCAACTCAAAAAAAATAAAATAAAATAAAAGGTCTGCCCACTTCTGCCACCAATTCAAAGGTCATCTCTGGAGTGACCGTTGGTGGTGGAGGATTTAGGCTTTAGGAGCTCTAATATCCACCACATTCCTTCTGTTCCTCAGAATCACAGACGACCAAGCTCAAACCTGCCCTCTCAGGTGCAAACTCTCTTCCTCTGATATGAGAACTCTCACATGAGTCTTACTGGTAGTAAGAAGTTAGAGTCAAGAAATAGCATGAGAGTGAATGTGTGGTGCCCAAGGACACACGTACACTTTTAGTGACTTTAATGTTCTCCTACGAGTTTGTTAGTTTCTTGAAGCCTTCCTTTGATTGATGTATTTCTCATGAGACTTAGCTTGGTGCTTTGCATATTGAAGGTATGCAACAATTGTGGAATGGACCATGCTTCTGTAAGCCACGCAGAAGTGTTTGCAAATGGGGTTAGAATGCGTTGTTTCTGGAGTTAGATGCCTTGGGTGGATTCCTGGGTGTGCCACTTGACAACTGTGTGTCCTTGGGCAAGTCGCGGAATCTCCCTTTGCCTGGACTTTTTTATCTGAAGAATTGAAATAATCATATCACCTACTTCACAGGCTGTTGTGAGCATTAACTGATTTAATATATAGAAAGTAGAATCATAGTTGATACGTGGTGAGTGTGAACTCTGTTTGAGATTACTGTTAGCACTTTACAGTTTGCAGAGAGTTCTTCCGTACTGTAACTTACTTGATTCTCACAAGAATCCTGTGAAATGTGAGGAACATATATCTTTATCTCATTTTGCAATTGGAAGGACTAGATCTTACTGCTAGCCAGAGGCAGGGTGGGGGTGGCGCATACACAAATCTAGTCTCAAAAACCAGTGGTCTTGTCACCTCCTTGCCTCTACCATCACACAATCTCTATCACCCTAGAGGGAATTAGACAATATTTGCATATTAGATTATATTGGTATGAGGGAGAACTATCACAAATACACGAGAGCCTTGGCTTCTGAGATAACACTAGGAGCCCACAATGATGTAACCCTTCCCTTGTGGTCTTGTGTCTCTGACTAGATGTAAAGCAGCAGAGATAGAGTGGATTACATGGGAGGCAGCCAAGTTCATGTGGAAAGATACACATGGTTGCAGTTCTCATGGTCGTGGATCAGTTGGAAGATAGATAGGCTGGAAAATCGCCTTCCTTCCGGATCTGACTTTTCTCAAGAATAATTAAAACCAGTCTAGTTCTTATTAGAATCTCTTTCCTGGGGTGCGAGGCAGAGAAAAGACCAATATGTCTATACAGAAGTTTCTGTTTCTGAGGTTGTGTTACACAAGTCTTCTCCAGCTGTCTCTTTCATGTCCTCTTGTTTGTATCCAATGCCTGACTTAGAACTTTGCATATAGTAGGCGTTCAGTAAATAAGAGTGGAATTAATGGACATATGAGCTTTTTTGGTGATCATCTGATTGTCTGCTAGTATGTATATGAGTACCAAAATAATAAAAAATAATTGTGAAACTGGAAGTCACTTTAGCTATTCGACCGAAATCAGACTAATATTAGTTTTAGTCTACTTATTTTTTTAAACAAAAATATCCACCTGATTTAATCTTGCAAGCTGTGCCTCTCCCAGTAATCTCAGTTCCCTGTGTGCTACTTTTCTTTCTGTAGAACTAACCCTACCACGAAAATATAATTTAATTATTTGTTTCGTTCATGACTGATTGGCTGCTGATCACTGGAACTCTATTTTCTTGAGGACTGAGGTCTTGCCTGCTTTGTTCAGTAATTTATCTCAGGATCCTAGAACACTTCCTGGCAAGTAGTAGTTCAATAATTATTTTTTAAAAATAAATTTAATAAACATCAAATGTCTCCCTTCTCTGTGCAAGGCAATGTGAGTGGTACTATATATAAGAAAAAAATAAACGCATATATATATATTAATTGATATAACAGGCTTGTTATGTTTTTATATGTAAATATGTGTAAATCATAAAATATTTAAAATTATATATATTCTCTCTCTCTCTCTGTCTCTATACACACACACACACACACACACACACACATATATATATACATACACATTATATATATACATTTGAATAAAGGGCTGTGCTTTATTCACAGTGTTGACCCTGATCAAAGAGTGTCTTTGCTCTCTCAACCTCCCTCCGGCCAGAGAATGATACTCTCTGGGGCACACAGGTCCCCTCTGCAAGGCCTCACCCAGCCTGCCGTATGTACCACCTCCACTCTCTAGAACACATCTCACAGACTAGAAGTCACAGGGTCGCATCTGGCCCCCACGTGTGTGTTGTTGGGTTTGCCGAGGGCCTGAACATTCTTTAAGTCAATTGCCAGCCTTTAAAAATCTGGAGAATTATCATACATATCCAAATTTCCTTCCACCTCTCCTGCAAAGCCTCAGAGTGTCTGTCCACACTGGCTGGCACGTCCACACAGCCTGGGTAAGCTGGGGCTAAGTGGCTGTGGGCCCATCAGAGGGGCAGACAGGGCATCTGTCCGCCTGTGGCCGTCATCACCACCCACCGGACTTGCTTTCCCCACTCACACCCCTGCCCAGTCCTGCCCGTCCCCGTTTCCATCACCGGTAGGAATTTGATACTGCTGCCAACTGCTGGGAAGATGTGCCACTTTGCACTGATTGGAAGCTACATCTTTTCACATCTACGGTCCAACCTGTGTATAAATAAATGACTTCCTTCCAGTGAGGAGCAGACAGCTGGGAATGAAACATGTTTGTAATTCTTTTCATCGCCCTTCAATACAATGTGCTCATTAGCTAAACAATCTCAACATCAGCCTTACGTTTTCTCAAGGAAAAAGAAATGTGACATTAAAGAATAATGGCTCGTGTGCCACAATTTGCAGAAGAAACATTCTGAGTTGTGGCAAACAGATGACTGGTTCTTCCACCAAGATGAAAAAAGTCCTCAAAGGGAAACGTTTTGCCCATGTGGAAGAGGTGAAACAAAAAA
>CAUYQG010046932.1:0-10949 GCA_963574415.1 Tarsius wallacei | reverse complement strand
TTGTTGCAAAGTAAATGATTTGTTTTTCTCTTTAATCTCACTAGAAACATCTTAAGGTTTCTATCATCTTCCTTCAATGACAATTTGGCAATCTCCTTTTTTGTGAAAGTGCTTTACTTACTTCCAAAGACACAAACAATTAAATAAACAAAAAAGAGTGTAGTGTTAGACATAGTTGGTTATACTATAAATTGAATGTATAAATCCATATGTCACTTGTCCGCAGCAAAAAAGGTAAAATCAGATTAGTTTATTTTATTTTGTTCTCACTATGATTTAACAAAATTCTGATATCTGACTTGCCTAACAGTTACCTACAGTTAAGCTGTACATATAATGTGGCAGTTTTTAACAGATTAGCATCCCTGTATGTTTGTAAATAATTTTCCCAATCTTAATTTCTGATGAATTTTTTTTAAACTTTGGCCTAGATTTAGCCTACTGAGGCAATGGAAGAAACAGCCTGTAACAATGACCAGAAGTTGGTAATAGGTATGTCTTTCTATTTAAGTCTAATGATTTCTATTGCCCAAGTAAGAACTTTTATGGCAAGGAAACTCCAGAACAAGTTTTTTATTTTGCTGGAGTCCCACACTTTGTTTCCTGAAAAGACACAAATTATCACACTACATTCTGTTATGTATGTTGTCAAGAGATTTCCAACATACACATTGTGTTTCTTCTGTTACTTCACTAGAAATATTTAAGGATTCTTTTCAATATCCTTCAAACACAACCTGACAATCTCCTTGCTTTGGAAAAGTGTTTTATTTACTTCCAAAAATATAAGGATAAAAAAATCAATAAGAAAGTTTGGTGTTAGATTCAGTTGCTTATACTAGAAAATGTTTGGATGAGTGAATCCACCTGCCACCTGTCCACAACAAAAAGAAAAAACCTGGTTAATTTTTTTTCTTACTATGTTTTAAGAAAATTCTGATATCTGATTTTCCAAAATCTTACCTTCAGTTAAGCTACACAGATCATGTGGAAGCTTTTAACATGTTAACATCCATGTGGGTTTGTAGGTAACATTGCCACTTTCTGATAAATGCATTGATTATCACTTGAAAACACATCTCTGAGACAGGAAGAGAAACTGTTTTAACTTGTCTGTGTCTAAAAGTGTTTCATTTTGTGAAATCCTAAAATAATCATAATATTCTAATCCTAATATAAAAACCATGCTTCCATAAGGGACTGTGTTCTCTCCTTATAATTTCCATAAGGAGAAGGACTTCTTTTAGTACTTTTACAAAAATTAACTTAAAAAAATTTGGGGGACTTCACATTTGGCAATCCCAGAATCAACACAATATGCAGCATAATATACTATAAATATGCCTAAAGTAATTCCAGGAATGAAGCAATTTAGAGCTTTAAGCTGCAGTAATAGTAAAGGACACGAGTTATAACACTTCATGGAGCCTTAAGCTTTTCTTCATTTCTATTTTACTTTTGACCTAGAATTATCCTCCTAAGACAATGAGAAGATATCCTCTAATTAAGAACAAAAGCAGGTAGTATGCACGTGTTTTCTTTTAGTCTAATAATTTATATTTCCCAGGGAAGCAGTTTTCTGGCAATTGAACTCGAGTAGGTGTTTTGATTTGCTGGAGTCTCACCAATCTTTATTCCCCACACTGACACAAACGATCACATGACATTTTGTTTTGTATTTCACCAAGAGACTACCCACATGCACATTTTTGTTTTCTCTATGTCACTGAGAACATATTCGTTCTTTAGTCTTTCTTCAAAGCTAATTTGGCAACCTAATTCTTTGTGAAAGTGTTGGACATACTTCCAAATACATAAATAAATAAATTACAACAAAGTGTGGTGTTAAACTCAGTTGCTTATTATACAAACTGTTTAAACTAGTGGATACGTCTGCCAAAATGGAAAAAAAACAACAAAAAAACCCTGTTATTTTACTTTATTTTATTTCTCACTTTGCTTTAAGAAAATCATATTACCAGTTTTCAAAATCTTACCTTGATAAAGTCAAAGTCTTTTGCATCAAAGTAAGTTAGCATCAACATAAGTTGTAGGTGATTTTGCTACTGTATGATGAATGCATTGTTTACCACTGGGCAACACTACTTTGGGACAGAAAGAGAGAAACTGCATTTTATCTTGGTTGTTGATAAAAGTGCTTCCATAAGTGAACCCCATGAAATAATCGTATTACACTATCCCATAAGATACAAACCATTTTTTATAAGACTACATTCTCTCCTCATAGTTTCCATAGGGAGAATAATTTTCTCTTTACTTTTTTTTTCAAAATTCACATAATATCATTATTTGGAGTTTCAAAAATTTCAATCATTGAAACAATGCAATGTGTGGTGTTATATACTATGGGCTTGCCTAAATTAATTCCTGGAATGAAATCACCTACAGCCTTAAACTGCACTTAGAACAAAAGGCAGAAATTTACACTCTTCATGTATCCTTAGGCATATCTCTATTTCTGCAGACTTTTCTACCCTTAAACAAGATTCAGTCTCCTGAATCAAAAAGAAAACAACCTCCAATTAAACTCAGAATTAGGTTGCATGCAGGTGTTTCTGGTTAAGTCTAATAATCTCTAGTTCCCAGGGAGGCTCTTGCCAAGCATGGGAACCCCAGAGGACGATTTTGACTTTTCTGGAGTCACCATTTTTTGTTTCCTGAATTGATACAAATGAAAACACCATATTCTGTTATGTACTTCACCAAGAGACTTCCAACATGCACATTTGCATTTTCTTTTTAACATCACTAGGAACATCTCAGATTTTCTTTTCAGTTTCTTCAAAGGCATTTTGAAAATCTTTCAATGTGAACGTGTTTTTCTTATTTCCAAATACATAAGTAAAATAATAAATACGTAAATCTTAAATAAATAGCGTGATGTTAGACACTTGGTTGTACAACAAATTATTTCAATGTGTGAATCCATCAGCTCCATGTCCATGTGGAAAAAATGAAAAAACTGGTAAGTTATTATTTCTTCTAGCTGTGATCAAGGAAATCATGATATCTGATTTTCCAAACACTTACCTACTGTTAAACTAAGCAGATAATGTGTACCACACTTTAATGAATACATTGATCAGAACAAGGAAACATATCTCTGGAACAAAAAAGAGAGAATATATGACTTAACTTGCTTTTTGTTAAAAGTAACTCCCATGAAATAATTATTACACTTTAGCAACAAATATACAAGCTTTGTTACCATAAGTGACTGTTTTCTTCTCATAGCCCCCATAGGAAAAATAATATTCTCTTTGTACTTTTACAAAACTGACCTAACAATATTATTTGAGGCTCCACATATTTTAATCACTGAATCAGTGCAATATGTATAGTTAAATACTATGGGATTGACAAAATTAATTCCAGGAATAAAATAATTTAGAACATTAAGCTACACTGAGTGTAAAGGTCATGAATTTAAACTCTTCATGAAATCTTGAGCCTGTCATCATTTCTCCAGACTTTATTCCTTTGACCCATATTCAGTCTTCTGAGAAAATGAGCAAGTAGCCTACAATGAAGCCCAGAAGTAGGTAGCATCCAAGTATTTCTAATTAATCCTAAAGACATCTATTGTCTGGTGAAGGACTTTTCTAGCAAAGGATCTCCAGAGCAGCTTTCTAACTTGCTGGACACCTACCACTCTTTTGTTCTCTGCAATAATGACTCCTTTAAATTCTGTTATGAATTTTCCCAAGAGATTGCCAACATGTATGCCTGTGTGTTCTATGTAACATCCTTAGGAACATCTTAGGTTTTCTTGCAGTTTTCCTTAAATGCAACTTGGCAATCAATTTTCTATGTGAATGTATTCTTCTTACTTTCAAATACATTATTATAAAAATAAATAAATAAATAAATATTGTGGTGTTAGACTCACCATGTTATACTGCATGCTCTTTGAATAGGTGGAGCCATCTGCTTTCTGTTGGTGGCCAATGAAGGAAAAATGTTATTTTGTTTTTTAATCACTATTTTTTTAAAGAAATCCCGATAGCTTCTCTGCCAAACTCTTATTTAGAGCTAAGCTGCACAAATATCATGAAATCTTTTACATGAGAATAGATTTGTAGACAATTTTTCTGCTTCATTTAATGCGCTGATGACCACTGTGTAACATGTCTCTGGCACAGGAAGAGGAAAACTATGTGTTCATTTACTTTTTGCTAAACGTGCTTCTTTTAGTGAACCACATGAATTAATCATACCACTCTAGCCTATAGGATACAAAATCAATTTTTACAAAGGACTGCGTTCTATCCTCTTTGCTTCAATAGGGTGAAGGACATTTATGTAAAATTTGACATAGCAACTTTATTTGGAATTTTACATTTTTTAATCTCTGGAATAATGTAATGTACAGCTGGAAATTATATTAGTTTGGTTAAATTAACTCCAAGAGTAAAAATCTATTGTCCTAAGTGGCAGTTTTTGAAAAGGACATGAATTTTTAACTTTTCAGGAAGCCTTGAGTCTATCTTCTTTCCTTATGACATTTTCACCATTAAGCAAGATTCAGCCTCCTGAAGTAATAAGCAAACAGAGTCCAATTAAGACCAGAAGCAGGTAGCTCCCAAATGTTTATTCTTAAAACAAAAGATCTCTATTGCTCTGGGAAGCACTGTTTTGAAAAGGGTACACCAGAGTAGGTTCTCCACATTGTTTAATGTCCACCACACATTGTTCTCTGAACTTAAACTAAATGATCACACCACATTCCATTATTTATTACCTAAAGTGTCTTCTTACATGCATATCTGTGTTTCCTCTTTATCTTCACTAGGAACATCTATGTCTTTCTTCCAGTTTCTTTCAAGGGTAATTTGGCAACATCCTTTCATTGTGAAGTATCCTTTCATAATTCATTTGTTTATTATTTACAAATATATAAATTAATCAATAAATAATTAAATTTAAAAATATGGTGTTGTACTGTAGGTTATACAACACTCTGTCTGAATGGATGGATCCATATGACACCTGTCAGTGACAATTGAAGGAAAAACCTGGTTAGTACATTTTATTTTTTTATTGCTATACTTTAAAGAAATTCTGATACCAGCTTTGCCAAACTCTTATTTTAGTGAAGCTTTGCAGGTAATGTGGAAGCTTTTAACAAGTTAGCCTCGATGTAGGTTTGTAGGAAACCTCGCCACCTTCTAAAGAATGCAGTAATTACTACTGGGCAACTTGTCTCTGGGGAAGGGAAGATTTTTTTTAAAAACTACTTTTTAACTTGCTTGTTGTTAAAAGTGCTTTATTTAGTGAACTCCATGAAATCATCATAACAATCTAGGCTCTAAGATACAAACCATGTTTCCATAAAGAACTCTATTTTCTCCTCACAGTTTCAATTGGGAGAAGGATCTTCTCTATGTACTTTTACCAAAATTGACCTGGCAATATTACTTTGGTTGTCACATATTGTAAGCCCTGAAAAAATGTAATGTGCTGTCTTGAATACTATGAAGTTGCCTAAATTAACTACTGAAGTGAAGCAATCCAGAGTCTAGAACTGCAGATAAAGGACATAAAACTCAAATTATTCATGAATTCTTAACCCTATCTTGGTTTCTTCTTACTTTTAAACATTTGGACTAGATTCATCTTGAGTTAATTAGGAAACCGCCCACAATTAAGTTCACAAGTAGGTAGCATGAAAGTGTTTCTGCTAAAGTCTAATAATCTCAGTTGCCCAGTGAAGCACTTTTCTGGCAAGAGAGAGCAGAGAAGGATTTTGAGTTAGCTGGAGTCCCACCACACTTTGTACCCTTCACTGACAAATAATCACACCACATTCTGTTATGTATTTCACCAAAAGATTTCCAACATGCACATTTTTGTTTTCTCTTTAACGTTGCTGGTAACATGCATGATTTTCTTTACTTCAAAGACAATTTGACAATCTCTTCTCTTTGGGAAATTGTTTTGCCATCTTTCAAACATGCAAATGAATGAATAAATAACTATATATAAAGATAGTGTGGTGTTAAACTCAATTGGTTATACTACGAACTGTTTGAATGGTTGGTTCTCTCTACCACCTCTCTATGGCAAAAATTAAAAAAACAGTTTATTTTATTTATTTTTTACTTGCTACAACTTAATGAAATGCTAATGTCTGATTTTACAAACTCTTAGGATTAAACTACACAAATAATGTCTTTGCCTTTTTCAGAGTAGCATCCAGATAAGTTTGAATGTTATTTTGCCACTATCTGATGTAAGCATTGGTTACCACATGGAAATATGTCTCTGAACAGAAAGAGAGAGACTAAGTTTTAATTTGCTTGCTGCTAAAAATGCTTCCTTTTTGAATCAAGTGAAATAAGCATAAAACTCTAGCCTCTAATAGACAAACCATGCTTCCATAAGGGATTGTGTTTTCTGCTCAAAACTTCCATAGGATAACTTTCTCTTTGTACTTTTACCAAAATTTTCTGCAACCTTATTTGGGGTTTTACATATTTCAATCAGTGAAACAATGCAATGTGTACTGTGAACTATTATGGACTTGCATAAATTCATACCAAGATGAAACATTCTACAGTCTAAAACTGCACTTAAAAAGCGTAAGTTTAAATTTTATCTGGAGCCTTTAGTATATCTTCATTTATGCAGACTTTTCCATATTTAACCCAGATTCAGCCTTCTGAGGCAATGAGGAAACATTTTCAGTGTTGCCCAGAATTAGGTAATACACATGCACTTCTCCTTAAACCAAATGACCTCTATTGCAAAACAAGGTACTTTACTGGCAAGGGAAATCTAGAGAACCTCTCTTACTTTTCTGGAGTCACATCACGCTATGCTACCTGAATTGACATAAATGATCACACCACAAAACTTTTTGTATTGCATTAAGAGATTTCCAACATGCGCGTTTGTGTTTTCTCTGTAACTTCATTGGGAATATCTAAGGATTACTTTCGGCTTCATTCAAAGGCAATTTGTCAATCTGCTCTCTTTGTGAAGGTGTTTTACTTACTTCCAGGTAAGTACATAGGTAAATAAATTAAAGAGAGAGTAGTGTTAGACTCCATTAGTTATAATACAAACTGTTTAAATGGGTGGAAACATCTGCCACTTATCCCTAGCAAAAAATGAAAAACCAGGTTATTATATTTTATTTTTTCCTCACTCTACTTTAAGGAAATTCTGATATTTAATTTACCAAACTCTAATCTAGTCTTAAACTTCACATAATGTCAAAGATTTTAACAATTTGCATGAACATCAGTTTGTAGGTGATTTTAACAGTGCGTAATGAAGCATTGTTTGCCACATCAACATGTCACAGGAATAAGACGAAAGAAACTAGATTTTTACTTGTTTGTTGCTTAAAGTTAATTTTTGAAACCAATAAAATAACTATCATTATCTAATTCTAGTATGCAAGTCATGTTTCCTTAAGGATTATGTTCTCACTCCATAACTTCCTTAGGGAGAATGATGTTCTTATTGAAGTTTTACAAAATTGACCTAGCAATATTGTTTAGGGTTTCACATATTTCAATCACAATGCAATGTGTAGTGTGAAATACTATAGGTTTTTCTAAATTAATTCCAGGAATTACATAATCTAGACTTTAAACTACATTAACAGTAAAAGGACATGAATTTTAACTCCTAATGGAACTTTGAGAGTACGTTCGTTCCTGCAGACTTTTAACTTCGGAACAAGATTTAGCCTCCTGAGGCAGTAAGAAAACAGTATCCAAGTTAGATCCAAAGTAGGTAACACACATGTATTTCTCCTTAAGTCTAATGATATCTATTACCTAGTAAAGTACTTTCTGGCAAGAGAATTCTAGAACAGGTTTTGGACTTTGCTGAAGTCCCACCACACTATGTTTCCAGAAATGGTACAAATGATCACAAAACATTGTTATTTTTTTCACCAAGAGACTTCCAAAATCCACATTTGCATTTCACTTTAATGTTACTGGGAACATCTTAGGTTTTCTTTCAGCTTCCTTCAAAGGCATTTTGGCAATCATCTTGTGAAAGCTATAAGGAAAGAATACAGTCCCTAAGAAAATTGAAGATGTTCTCAGTACCATTAAAGAGAAAAAACAAATGTGGAAATGTGGAAAGTTTTCTCCCTTCATAGCTTAGCTTCCCTGGGAAGAAATACCATTTCTTTGTAGTTTCAAAACTATTGACCTAGAAAAATTGCTTGGGGTTTTATATATTTCAATCCCTTAAACAATGAAACTGTAATCTTAAATACGGTGGACTTGCCTAAATTAATTCCAGGCATGCAAAATTAGGTAAGTTTATTTTTTCTCTCTATTAATTAATAAATTCTCGTATATCTTTAGCAAAACTCTTCCCTAGGAGAAAGCGACACATATAATGTGACAACCTTGAGCATCAATACGTAGTCAACTTTGTTACTTTCCAATGAATGCACTGATAACACCTTGGCAACACGTCTCTTGGACAAGGAGAGAAAAGTAGCAGGTTAACTTGATTGTTGATACAAGTGCTTCCTTTTATGGCCTCCTTGAGATAGTCATAATACTTTAGCACCTATGTTATGAACCAAGTTTCCAAAAGAGGAAGAATTCTTTCCTCAAGCTTCTATAGGGAGAATGACATTTTTTGAACTTTTACAAAATTGACTTAGAAATTTTCCTTGGGGTTGCACATATTTAGACACCTGAAACAAAGCAATATTTGTCTTAAATTCTATGTCCTTGCCTCAATAATTTTAGCAGTGAGGAAATCCTCATGTTTAAGCTGTAATTGAAGTAAAGGGAAGGAGTGTATAACTCTTCATGGAGCATTGATCCTATCTCGGTTCAATCTGACTTTTCCAACTCTTATATAGATACATTCCTTTGAAAAAACTAGAAAAAGCCTCCAATTATGCCAGGAATTAGGTAGCATGCTGGTGTTTCTTTATAAGCATAATGATCTTGATTGCCCCTGAAGCAATGTTCTTGCAAGGGAATTACGGAATAAGTTTATATTTTGCTGCATTCCCACCGCACTTTGATCTCTGAACTGGCACAAGAGATCACACCATAGTCAATTATTTATTATGCCAACAGTCTTCCAACATGTACTGCTTTATTTTCTCTTTAATGTCACTCATAACATCTAAGTGTTTCTTTCAGCCCCCCTCAAAGGCAATTTTGCAATCTCCTTTCCTTGTTAAAGTGTTTAACTTACATTCAAAAGGATAAATAAATAAATAAATAAATGTAAGAAAAGTGGCATTAGACTCAGTACATTGCACTGCAAACTCTTTGAATAGGAAGATACATCTTCACCTATTGGTGGCAAATGAAAAAAAATCTGGTAGGATTTTTTTTTTTTTTTTACTATGCTTCAAAGAAATCCTGACATGTTTTCGGTCAAAGTGCTATCTAGTATGAAGCTACACAGCTAACATGAAGCTTTTAATAGGTTAGCAACAAAGTACATCTATAGGAAACATTGTCACTCGCTCATGAATGCACTGATTACAAGTGGATAACAAATCTCTGGTACAGGAAAAGAAAAAGTATGTTTTAAGGTATTTTTTTTAAAAAAGCACTTTCTTTAGTGAACCCTATGAAACAATCATAACATTCTAGCCCATAGGATACAAAACATGTTTTCTTTTTTTTCCCCTATAATCAATATTTTTTTTATTTTGATATTGTGGGATACAGTTAAGGGTTAGGTATACAAATATGCTTCATACAGGCACAATTGTTGAAAGAGGTGTCTCCCTGTCCCCAAACAGATATTGACTACCCTTAATCAAACTCTCTTCCCTTCTCCCCATAGTTTCCCACTAGTCAGTACTTTTCTTATAGTATTACCTTGGATATTCAAGGCCCACTATATGAGTGAGAATATGTGATACTTAGATCTTTTTTCTGTGAGAGGTCACTCAGCATTATAAGCACTAGTTCCATCCAGGTTGCTGTGGAATTCATGATTGTGTTCTTTTTTATGACTGCATAGTATTCCATTGTGTATATGTACCACATTTTTAAATCCAGTCCTCTTTTGATGGACAGCTTAATTACTTCCAGGTTCTTGCTATTGTTAACAATGCGATAAACATACATGTGCAGGTATCTTTTTCATAGAGTGATTTGATTTCTTCAGGGTATATTCCCAGTAGGGGGATTGTGGGATCATATGGAAGGTCAATATTTAGAGCTTTTAGAAATCGCCATACTGCTTTCCACAGAGGTTGCACTAGTTTGTACTCCCACCAACAGTGTAGAAGTGTTCCCTTTTCACCACACCCTCTCCAGCAACTGTTATTTTTTGAAGTATTGATAATTGCCATTCTGACTGGATTTAGATGGTATCTCAGTATGGTTTTGATTTTCATCTCCCTGATAATTAGAAAGGTTGAACATTTCTTCATCTGTCTGTTGGCTGCTCAGATGTCTTCCTTTGAAAAGTGACTGTTCATATCTTTTGCCCACATTATAATGGGGTTGTTTGTTTTTTCTTTTCAGCACGTTTGAGTTCCTTGTAGATCCAAAATGTTAAGCCTTTGTCAGACCTGGAGTTGGAAAATACTTTTTCCCAGTCTGTAGGCTGTCTCCCTGCTCTCTTGATGGGTTCTTTGGCTTGTCAGTTTAATGAAGTCCCATTTGTCTATCTTCTCTCTTATGGCCTGTGGGTTTCGGGTCTTGTTCAGGAATTGGGTGCCAGTTCCAAATTCCATGAGGGTATGTCCTTCATTTTCTAAGATTCTTATGATTTGAGGTTTTACATTTAGGTCTCTGATCCATTTAGAGTTAATTTTTGTGTATGGGGATGGATAGGGGTCCTGTTTCAATCTTCTGCATGTGGTCAGCCAGTTTTCCCAGCACCACTTACTGAATAGGTTCTCCTCTCCCCAGTGGTAGGTGGTGGGGGCTTTGTCGAAGATGAGTTGGTTGAGAAATTGAGGTTTTGCT
>CAUYQG010046929.1:0-13525 GCA_963574415.1 Tarsius wallacei | reverse complement strand
CACAAATTAACAGCCTATCAAGCCACCTAAGGAAGCTGGAGAGCAAGACCACAAAAACCCTAATTTCAGCAGAAGAATCCAGATCACCAAAATTAAAGCTCAAAGATATTGGCCTGTAGTTCTCTTTCTTTATTGGGTCTTTACCTGGCTTGGGTATCAATGTGATGTTAGCTTCCTAAAATGATTTGGTGGTCTTGCTTTTCCAGCTTCCTTAGGTGACTTGTTAGGCTGTTAACTTGTGATATTTCTATTTTCTTCATGTTTGTTTGTAACAATATGAATTCACCTCTTACTACTGTTTTCATGGCTTCACAGAGGTTTTGGTAAGATGTTTCTTCATTTTCATTTGTTTCCAGGTATCTTTTAATTTCTGTTTTGATTTCCACGTTGGCCCAGGAGTTGCTTAGCATCATGCTATTTAGTGTCCATGTCTTTGTGGGTTTGGGGGGAACGTTGTTGGTGCTGATATTTATTTTTATTCCACTGTAGTCTGAGATGGTGCATGGCAGAATTTCAATCTTATGAAATTTGTTTATGCTTGATTTATGGCCAAGGATGTGGTCGATCCTAGAGTACGTTCCATGTGGTGATGAGTAGAATGTATATTCTGTGGTCATTGGGTGGAGTGTTCTGTAGGTTTCAATTCAGTCCATTTGGTCGAGTCACACTGAGGTTCCAGATCTCCTTGCTGATTTTTTGTCTTGATGATCTGTCTAGAATTGTGAGTAGGGTATTAAAGTCCCCAGCTATGATAGTGTCAGAGTCACTATCTTTGTTAAATGTGCTTAGAAGCTGCTTTATGAAAGTTGGTGCTCCTATATTGGGTGCATACATGTTTAGGATGGATATATATTTTTTTAATCAGTATTTTTTATTATCATATTGTGGGATACAGTTAAGGATTAGGTATACAAATATGCTTTGTTCAGATACCCTTGGAGATAAGAGGTGTCTCCCTGTCCCCAGACAGCTATTGAGTATCATTAATCCCATCCCCCCTCCTCTCCCCTCCCCGTAATTTCCCACTACTGTCAGTCATTTTCTTATAGTATTACGTTGGATGTTCAAGGTTCACTATATGAGTGAGAACATGTAATACTCCGATCTTTGTTTCTGTGAGAGGTCACTTAGTATTATAGATTCTAATATTTCTTATTGATGGATTGAACCTTTTATCATTGTATAGTGACCTTCTGTATCTTTTTAAATTGTTGATAGTTTAAAGGACATTTTGTCTGAAATTAAGATCACAACTCCTGCTTTCTTTTGTGTTCTGTTTACCTAAAATTTTGTTTCCCATTCTCTTACTTTCAGTCTGTGAGTGTCCATTCTGGTGAGGTGAGTCTCTTGGAGACAATAAATTTTTGTCTCATAATATTTTATCCATTTTGCCATTCTCTGTCTTTTCAGTGCTGCATTTAGTCCATTCACATTCAGGTTAATTATTGAAATGTGAGAGTTTATCCCTGTCACGAGGTTATTATAGAGTTGTTGTTGTTCCTGTTTGTTTGTTGTCTTTCTTTCGATTTCTGGGTTAATTCATGTGTGTTTTCAACCTTTTTCTTGCAATCTTGTGAAGAACATTGTCATTCTTTTTTTCCTTTTTTCTGTGTTAAATACTTTCTTAAGTGTTTCTTGTAGAGCTGGTCTGGAGGCAGTATAAGTTCTTAGGGGTTGAATGTCTGGGAAAGATTTTAATTCTCCATCATTGATGAAGCTTAGCTTAGCTGGGTAGGTTATTCTTGCTTAAAATTGTTTATCTTTGAGAACTTTAAAGATTGGGCTCCAAGCTCTCCTAGCCTGAAGTGTTTCTGTAGATAAATCTGCTGCCATTCTAATTGGTCTTCCCCAGTAGTTAGTCTGACCCTTTTCTCTTACTTCCTTTAGAATTTTTCTTTTGCACCTACTTTGTTTAGGCAAATTACTTTGTGTCCAAGAGTTGGTCTTCTCATTTGTTGTTTTGCAGGGGTTCTCTCAATCTCTTGTCTTTGAATGGTCACATCACTGATGAGATGAGGGAAGTTTTCTTGAATAATTTAATGGAATGCTTGTTCCAGGTTGGTCTCTGTCTCTCTTTCTGACTCAGAAACTCCAATTACTCTTAGGTTCACTCATCTCTTGAAGGCTTTGTTTTGTCTTTTTAAGCTTCTTTTCTGTGTTTTTGACAGTTTGTGTTAATTATGTATTTTGGTCCTCAAGCTCTGAGATTCTTTCTTCTAGTTGCATAATTCTGCTTTCCATGCTTATCAGTTTGTCATTTATTTCATTCACAGTATTCTTTACTGCTGCTATCTCAGTTATCAATTCCTTCATTCTATCCTCTTGTCTCTATTCAATTCTATTTATTCTCTCTATTAACGTCTTGATATCTGGGTTGGTAGTTTGAGACCAGTCTTTCTGGGGGCTTTTCATTGTTTGCATTCTGAAGTCTGTTTTCTCAGTGTCTGACCTCCAAGGGATCTGTGTGAGACTCATATTTTTCTTTTGGTTTTTCTTTATTTGTATAGATTTTCCTTTTTCCCACCTTTTTTTTTTTTCCTCCTCTTTAATTCTGTTGTTCAGGGATGTGGAGTTTGCTTTTACTTCAGTTTGCTCAATCTTCTATTCTTCCTTATGTGGCTCCTCTGGTTTTGTTCAATTCTGAAGCTGGACTGTGGGTTGGGGGCTGTACTTTTTACAGTTTTGAGGTTTAATTGAGGGGGGAGCTGTGATTCAGAATATATCTGCAGAAGCCAATATTCACTGACTGGTGTGTGGGCACCCTGGAACCCACTTCCCACTGACCTACAGTCTGCCCAGGCAGTAGGGGTATAGGTTTGCTATCTGAAAGCAAAATGAGGTAAGAAAAAGGAAAATAATGTAAAAAGGAAGGAGGGGGGCAAGAGGAAGGTGGTTAGAGAGAAGAGTAAGAGGGAAAACAGACAGACATCTCAACTAACCAATGAAAAGAGATACAAAGACAGAAAAGAGTAAAAAAAAACAAACAACCGATGATACAAACACACAAACCAACAAAATCCTTCCTATTGATGTACTCTTCCCACACCAGTAAGTCTAAAAAAATTTTTGATAAAATAATGGAAACAAACTAAGTAAAAAAAATCATCAAAAACAGAGAGAAAAAAACTAATACACAAAACAAACATAAATGAACAAAACAAACAGACAAAAACAAAACAAAACAAGGAACCAAACTTGCTCTTAGGTCATTCCTATAAGTCCAACTTCCTTTCAGCTCTGATCTCCAGCCCCTGCCCTCTTCTCTTAGTGCACAGGTTGATAGGGCTGCTCTCAGCTTGCGTCAGATGCTCCAGGAATACTGTGGAAGGGAGGTGAATCAGATCTGCACTCACCCTGCTTGCTGCTTGTCAAGTCTGCCACTCTGATCTGACCTGTCTGTGTCTACTCTAGTATGGGGGAGGGGCTTCTGTCTCTCCCAGTTTGATGAGATTACCTTAGGTCCCTAGGTGGAGGCTGGGTGGAGATGAGCGGGGCAGTGCAAGTCTCTGCCTGGTCCTGGGACAGAGAAAATGACTGCAGTTGGCCTTTCCTTACTGGGGATGGGGCTTCTCTCCAGCTCTCCCCTGTTCTTCTCTCTCCACTGATCAGATCCGGAGCTCCAGCTGATTTGCTATAACAGGTGATGGTGTGGGTCAGATGCCAGATGATGAGAATCAGCTGGATTTGGCAGGCTTTTCTCAGGAGAGTCCTGTGAACAGCAGATGATCCTGTGTACCAGTGGCTCCAATCCCAGTGTGGTGGGGGGTTGCAGTCACCTCCAGAGGAGAGCCCCAGGTGCATGAACACAAGTATCTCCTCTGAGGGATTTTCACTCACCCACCAGCACATGCCTACTCACTCAGGGAGTCTTTATAGACACTTGCTTTTGTGGAGACTCTCACAGTCCAACCTGTCCTGTCGTCATCTTGTCAGAAATTCCAACATTTTAAATCCGCTGCTGAGACCTACTGCTCAGAAAAAAAAAGATCTCTTTTAAAAATTACTGCTTATTTGCAATGAACTTAGTCACTCAAGAGCTCTGACAGAGATTTACAAAGAGATTAATGTTTTCCTGTCTGCTGACATTCATTCTGTAGGCCATGGATCAACAAATCATTTTGACTTTCAAGTCTTATTATTTAAGAAACACATTTCATAAACATATAACTGCTATAGATAAAGATCATTTATCTGATGAATCTGGGAAAAGTAAATTGAAAAATTATGGAAAGGATTCACCATTCTAGATGTTATTAAGAACAATCATGATTCATGGAAAGAAGTCAAAATAGCAACATTAACAGGAGTTTAGAAAAGTTGATTCCTACTCTCATGGATGCTTTGAGGGTTTCAAGACTTCAGTGGATATGTGGAAATAGCAAGAGAATTATAATTAGAAATGAAGCCTAAAGATATAACTGAACTGCTGCTATCTTATGATGAAACTTGAATGAATAAGGTGTTGCTTCCTATGGATAAACAAAGAAGATGGTTCCTTGAATTGAAATCTATTCTTTATGAAGATATTGTGAGCATTGTTAACATAACAACAAAGATTTAGATTATTAGATAAAGTTAGTTGATTAAGCAGTAGTATGTTTAGAAAGTATTGGCTCTAATTTTAAAATAAGTTGCATCAAACAGGAGAAACAGAGAAATCTTTCATAAGAGGACATGTCAACAGATGTGGCAACCTTTATTGTTATCTTACTTTAAGAAATCGCATAGTCACCCCATCCTTTAGCAACCACCACTCTTGTCAGTCAGCAGCCATCAGCATGGAGGCAAGACCCTCCACCAGCAAAAAGATTCCAACTCCTTGAAAGTTCAGATGACAGCATTTTTTAGCAAAAAGTATTTTTAAATTTAAGAATGTACATTTTTTGACATAATGCTCCCACACATTTAAAAGATTATAGTGTAAGCAGAACTTTTTACACACAAACAAAATTTGTGTGACTTGCTTTATTATGACATTTGCTTTATTGAAGTGGTCTGGATATCTCTGTGGTATGCCTATACTTGAAATTTGCTTGAAGGTTTTGTTCTATAATACTGAGTGATCTCTCACAGAAACAAAGATTTGAGTATCACATGTTCTCATTCATAAGTGGACCTTGAACAAGTACCGTAATACTGAAAGAAAAGAATTGACAGTGGTGGGAAACTATGGGGGACGGAGGGGGACAGAAAGGAGAAAGGAGGTGGGATTAATGGTAGTCAATATGTATCTGGGGAAAGGAGGGTATACCTCATCAACAAGGGTCCCTGCACAATGCATATTTGTATACCTAACCCTTAACTGTACCCCATAATTTTAAAATAAAAATATATATTAATAAAAAAAGAAATTTGCTGAGGATTGATCTCAAAACTTGTCACAACAAGAACAAATAAGGTAACTGTGTGAGGTGATGATGTGTTAATTCACATAATTCATTTTACAATATATGCATGTATTGAAGCATCAGATTGTACATCCTAAATATATACATTTTTATTTGTCAGATCTCAATAAAGCTGGGGGAAGGGAACAGACAAAAAATGCCTTTCCTCATAGATTATGCATTTTAAGAGAGCCAGGTGATTGACAAGATTAATTAAATAAGTAAAATATGTAATATACTAGATAATGACACACAATAAAGAGAAAAAAATAAAATGGGAAAATATGTGTGTCCCTCAAATGAGGATATCCATGACATTTTAAACTGGTGATTAGGAAAGGCTTTGCTGAGGTGACTTTGAGGTAAAGATCCAAGGAAAGTGAACTAGCCATGGGGTTATTGCACAAAGAGAATTTCAGGAAGAAATAACATCAGGCAAATGTTCTGAGGTGGAAATATCAGGATTATTCAAAGAATAGCAAAAAGGCCAGTGTATGTAGAACAGTGAGATTGATCAGAAGTTCTGCCCGTAAAGTCAGTTACTGAGGGACCAGGGCATGTAGAACCTGATAACTCAGGGTAGGAACTCAGATTGCTAAAAAATAAAAATAAGAAAAAAAAAAATAGAAAAACGACTAATGATAGTTTTCATATATATAAGAAATATACTTTTTAAAATGTCTGAAAATAGAAGGATATGCAATGGCTTACAGATTGAAAGAAAGAAGAAAGAAAGAAAGAAAGAAAGAAAGAAAGAAAGCAAAACTAGGACTTTCCTGGTAGAAGAAGAGAACTCCAAGATCAGAACAATCAAATCAGTCAAAGCATGTCATTTTTATCAATACCAGAGTAATCTGTCATGAAGAGATTCACATTGCTGAAATGCAGTGTGACATTGACAGAAATACAATTCCAATGAGAGATTTTAAAATACCATTATTGACCAAAGGCTGAATAAATGGAAAAAATGAGAGCTGTTTGAACAATATAATTAATGAAGATGAATTAATAGAAATGATCTCATTTTATTATAACCGTATAGACAGAAAACCTAACTCAAAATAGCTGCCCCATGGGGATAGATCTGTCTTCACCTACAGGATCCATTCTCACCAACTCTTGACTCTACTCTCTGCTTTGTGATTAAGTATCCACATGGTGATGAATTATGTGATTCTTATGCTGTTTTGCCCTAGTGAGTCTCTCCTCTGATTTGGTCACAAGTATATCCACAGTAATGTGATTAGTTTTTTTGCCAAACCTGAGTTAAACATTTCCCTAGGAAAGGGGGAAAAGAACCACACTGAGATTCTTCACAGGACTAGGATTGGAGGAGAAACTGGTTTCCCCAGAAAACAATTGGGTTATCTTTCCAAAAAAGACAGAATTGAACTCTAGAGGCCAAAACAGCAAACTTCACTCACTGGCTCCATTACTTGTCTCTGGTCTGCTTCTCTAATCACTTTCCACCTTGCTCTTCCAATTACCTGATCTCCTTTCCATTGCTGAACATGTCATAATTATTCTTATCTTGTTGACAGTTCTTACTGTTATTCCTAACCAGAATGTGCTCTTGTGCTTCTAACTGGCTGCCTCCATTGCAATCTTTGGTTTTCAGTTTAGATGTCATCTCTTTATAGAGACCTTCTCTGAGCCGTTGTCTATGCCTTATCCTTCTTGCTTTGCAATATACGACTCTGTATCAGTTTACATTACAGGATGTAATGCAATCTGAAAACTTCTTTATTTGTTCATTATCTGTTTTCCTCTATTACTTATATTCCATAAATCACAGAGCTTGTCTTCATCATTCACTGAAGTTGCCCCAGCACTTGTAGACGTTCTTCATTCAGTATAAGCTTGATAAATATTTATTGAATTATAAACTGATATTAATCACTATATATTCTGAAAGAATAAAATTTAAGAGACTTTGAAATATTTCTAATAAAAATGAAATTTAGTTTTAACCTAAGAAGAAAACTTCAGAATATTTTGCAAATCCTTTTACACAGTAAGGTCAAGTAAAAGCCCATATTAGTTTCCTAGAACTATGGTATGAAAATACTACAATCTAGGTGGCTTAAATGACAGAAATGCATTGTCTTTCTGTTCTGCAATCTAGAACTTTGAGATCAAAATGTCAACAAGGTTGGTCCCTTCTGAGAGCTGTGAGACTCTTTCATATTTGCCTCCTAGCTTTGAGGGGATTACTGGCAATGTTTGGCATTCCTTGATTGTAGATGCATTGCCCTGATCTCTGCCTTCATGTTCATGTGGCTTTCTCTTTGTGTCCATGTCTGTCTTTTTACATAGCATTCTCATAATAAGAATGTACATCTTAATGAATTAGATGCCCACCCTACTCTAACATAACCTCACCTAAACTAATTACATCTGCAGTGACTCTATTTTCCAATAAAGTCACATTCTAAGATATGTGAAGATTAGGACTTTGAAATATAAACTTGGGGAAGAACACATTCAACCCATAACAAAAACCAACATTACAATTCCAGATAATTCAGAGAAAAAACCATATTTTATGACAAAAATGTGAAAGATGTTCATAGCTGTACTTCTCAATACTTAGCCTTTAGTTACAATATGTGTAAATGATTAATTAACATAACTGAAGTAAGTTTTCAATTTTTAAAAAATAGCCAAATAAAAAGAAAAGTGTTAGGGAAAAAGTAGGGAAAATATTAAATATGAAATGTAAAAAAAAAAAAAAAGAATTAAAAAGCAGTACCATTGTTGCCTTAATTGGCAATTTTTTACCAAAAATAGTCTGAAAAATCTAATCAAGATGAAATACATATGATAAAAATAAAATAAATAAGAGATGTAACAAGAAATGTAGGAAGATGATTATAAAAATTATCATTGTGTATTATATATAATTATACAGATAATTTTAAAAATTAGAGTGAAAGGAAAAATACTAATTATATATGCAATATATTGCTAATTATATATGCAATATATAATACAATACATATGTATTTTTCTTATGTGACATACTTATATAGAATATATTTATATTGTATATGCATACCTATTTGTACATGTATAGAGAAAGAATGTGAATAAATAATAAAGCAAAAGAATTTTTAAAAATCAGGTAGCAAGCCAAAATTAGTGTCCAAAGCTAGATAGTTTTATGAGTAAAATATTTAAACTTAAAAGTAGAAACTCCAATGTGATGTGATTTGTTCTAGTACAAATAAAAATGTGAAAAGTTGTTTATTTCATAACTCAATACATTGCCTGTATCAAACTGAATATCAGATAAAGGAACATTTTAAAAATAAGATATCATTAACAAATGATATGACTACTTGTCTAGAAACAAGCAATTTAGATTAATAAAGGCTTCTGTAACTGTCTGGACATATTGACATCAGAAAATTATTAACTTTTGCTATACTAACAATAACTTACTAGAATATACTACAAGGATAAAACAATCACAATTTTTAAAAAATACCTAGAGATAAATTGTGAAGAACATTAAAAAGATTAAAAATATTTATGTTGAAGATTATTTGGGTTTAATTTATAGGTTTAATCAAAATCTCACCAAATTACAAGTTTAAAAGAGTTAAATTAAACTTTTTTAGAGGAAGAACAGTAGAAGAAAAAACAGCAACCAAATTTTTAAAATTGGAAAGCAGTTGAAAGAGCAATAATTGGCTACTGTGAAAAACTAAACTTGCCAAAATCTAGTATATAGGAAGCTGTGAAGCAATATAATTTACATTATAGAATTCTAGAAAGTCTCAAGGATGGGCTACATTAGGTAACTCTGATACTGAGAATGAAATGAAGAATTAGTTCAACATCAGTTTGGTAAGATCTGTATTATCCAGCTTGCCTCTCTTATACTACAAATCTCAGCAACTATGCTGATATGGCCCCAATGTAAGATGGAGGATCATTTTCTAGAGACAATGACCAGAGTCTGGCCTACATGATACCTCAGAGACCAGGAATACCACATGGATAATAGGATAATTAAAGACATGTCTATATAATAATTGGTAAGATATTCTTCTCCCAAATACACACAAACTCACAGTCATCCTCATTCATTTAATGCCCACTACTCTGTCATGCAGGCTTGTACCATCTCCCTGATCTTCTCCAAAAACAGTAAGTACACTTTTCTGGGGAATTTGACCAGGTCAAGTGTGAACATCTAAATGTACAAGAATTGTGAAACGAACAACAAAATAGCCCAACTCAGTCATCACCCAGACAAGTCCAACAATCACAAGCTTCTTCTATGACACAGAGATCCTAATTTGCTTTCAATGTCCCACTTTAAAATATGAAGAACACTGAAGAATCATCAGATATTGAAAAAAAGCCTATAATGTGAAAGCAAAAGACCAGAAGAAATCATACATGGCAATTTAGGGAAACTGGTAAAAATGCAGGGAGAAGAGTAAATTTTTAAAAAATCAATAATTGATTATTGAAAAAATAAATTTTACAATGCTATAAAATAATATTGTAGGACATAACCAAAAATATTTGTTTCCAAAAATATTTTTTAAAAGCTAAACATATTTTGCAGAAATTATCAAAGAAAACAAAAAGAATACTGAAGATTTGAATTAAAGTAAAATTAAGGAACTTGCCTAGAAAGAAGAGTAATAAGAAAAAGTTAAAAAAAGAGTAAAGATTATAAAAATTTATGGTTTAATCTAAAAAAATTCAAATATGAATATCTACAATACCAAAAGAAAGAAAGAAAGAGAGAGGGAGAGAGAGAGAGAGAGAGAGAGAGAGAGAGAGAGAGAGAGAGAGGGAGGGAGGAAGGAAGGAAGGAAGGAAGAAAGGAAGGAAGGAAGGAAGGAAGGAACCAAGGTAAAAAAATTGTCAGAGGAGTCAGGCGTGGTGGCTCACGTCTATAATCCCAGCACTTTGGGAGAGAATGCCTGAGGTCATGGGTTCGAGATGAACTTGGGCAACATAATGAGACCTCGCCTCTGCAATAAGTCAAAAGAATTAGTGTGCACCTGTATTTCCCACTACGTGGAAGACTGAGGTGGAAGGATCACCTCAGGTCAGCAGGTTGAGGCTTCAGTGGCCATGAGCATGCCACTGCACTCAGCCTGGGCTACAGTGAGACTCCAACTCAAAAAAAAAAAAAAAAAATCAAGAATGGGGCGGGGCATGGTGGCTCATGCCTCTAATCCCAACACTGGAGTGGCTGAGGGAGGGAGGAAGATTGCTTGAGCCCAGGAGTATAAAACCATCCTAGCTGGGCAACATAGTTAGAACACAGTCTCTAAAAAACAAAAACAAAAACAAAAAAACCTTAGAGGAATATAAAGACCACTTTCAGGAGCTCAAAAATATAAGCTTCAAGACTGACATATATTGAATGCCTAACACAATAAATGAAATCACACACACACACACATATTCATGATATCATGAACATATAGAATATCTGTGAAATAAAAGATCCTAAATAACTTCTGAATGAGAAGGGGAAGAAGTTGTTTATGGAATATCAGGAATTAGAATTAGACTAGACTTCTTAATATCCAAACCTAAAAGACAATGAATACTTATGTTAGAAATACTTAGGGAAAAAAAAATCCCCTCCAGAATTCCTCCATTAATTCTAGCATATTGATTAAGTGTGGAGAAATTATTTGCACGTTTTTGACATGCAAGACACACAAAATTTACTTCCCATCCACTTTTTTTCCTGGCTGTAAAAAGTGCTTCATCTTTTGGAAGCATTTAGAAAGAGAAAGACATCAACACCAAAAACCAGAAAACCACACATAGGAAAGAAGTGAAGAACAGCCCAAGAATGATGAGAAAGGCAGATCTCAAGCAGACAGCTGCAAAATAGGCTTACAGAGTAGATGGTGCATATTGGAGCAGAGCAGGAAGCTCCAGAAAAGTGTCTGCAAGAGCATGAAATTCAAAAAAAATTTGACATATTTGGAAGCATTGAGAGAATTTTTAACATAGTTAAAAATAAGTTTAAATAAGTTAAATAAGAAGACATTTGTTAATTTCAGAAAAAAATTTGTACAAAAAAAAGAAAATATGAAGATTCAGCTGTGAAGAGTGTTCACATAGTCATGATATAGGCCTTGAATAGTGTTCTAGTCAATAATTATGAATTTGCTGTATCAAAGGAATGTTGGAATAAGAAGGGGACAAAAATGTGCTTATTTTGGAGGGAACAAAATAACCTTCTTTATATAGTAAATATCCTGTAAATAATGTCAAAACCAAAATTTTGTGAAGCTTCAGTGTAAATAAAGTTAAAGATTTGAAAATAAGTACTTACAGACAAATAAAATACAATGGGAATTGAAGATGAATTCCTTTTAGGAGAAGGAATGGGGGGTGGAGCTGGTGGTAAAAACTATTTTTTAACTTAAATACCTGGTGAAGTCATTTTAATTTTCATATTATATGCAAAACCAAAACTAAATTATAACATTGAAGATAAACTGTTGTGAATAGCTGAGAACTATTTCTGAAAAGGAAAATAATGAAGGGATACTCACCTAACTGAAGTAAAGCACATAAAAAAACTGTAACAATCATGAATGTAGGAATCTAAGTTAAGAATTGGAAAGCATATAGTCAAAGAAACAAAAGCATTTGTCAAATGGGAAAAAATATATTTGGGAAATTGGGTATTTGGAAAAAGAAATTTAATCAAGCAAATAAACTGTACCGGGCCAGGACTGACCTGCAGTTCAGGAAATATCACAAAACAGATAAAGCAGGCAGATTTTAAAGGTAAATTTTGTACTTGGGAACCAAAGACACAGCCCAAAATAACAGTTAAGTATTACTGAGGTAAATCAGGAAATGAAAACTTGATCTAAAGCCAACAAGATGCTACTGGTGTTAACAAGTCCTAAGAGGAATGAAATAAACCAGGTCACATTATAAAGGGCTCATTGCCTTACCTGTGATAAAAGAGTGTTAAGAATTATAGACAGATTTAAACACATACTATATATATATTTTAAAAAATACTGCATGTAGTCAAGACAAATGTAAATAAGTAAATAAATAACATGATGCAAAATAAAATTTTACTGAATATTTAATTGATATTTCATAGTGGAAAGAACTTCTAAGCTTCTCAGCAACAGAAGAAATTACCAAAGACTAATACATTCTATTATTTAAATAAAATTTATATATATTTCTCTATAATGCATAATATCGATCAAATGAAAGAAAAATCTTGATGAACGTTTGCAATTAATATGTCAGATGTTCATATGCATACAATATTTAAAGAGGTCATAGAGATCAATGATAACAAATGCAAAGTTACAAATATTTACAGGAGAAAGGCAATATTTATAAGCAAAAAGAAAAAAACAACAACAACAACAGAGAAAAGAAAATGTAGGTGACCTGTAGATGCTGGGTAAAATTTTAAACTTCAATAGCAATAAAAATAGTCTTTTATATTTTAAGTAACACTACTAAGAGTTGTTGAAAAATTTGGAAGAGACTTGTTTTTGCTTACTTTTGGGAATAACATGTTTTCAAAAATTTCAGAAGTATTTTGAAACAATTACAGAGAATATGTACAATGTTCATAGCCATCTAATCAGTCTAACTCTTAAGAAACTATGCCTGCAATAATTAAAAGTGCAGACAACGAACTCAAATCACTCTATAAAAAAGATACCTGCACACGTATGTTTATCGCAGCATTGTTCACAATAGCAAGAACCTGGAAGCAACCATGCTGTCCAACAAAAGGACTGGATTAAAAAAATGTGGTACATACACACAATGGAATACTTCACAGCCATAAAAAAAACTGAAATCATTAATTTCGCAGCAACCTGGATGGAACTAGAATCCATAATACTGAGTGACCTCTCACAGAAACAAAACACTAAGTCTCACATGTTCTCACTCATATAGCAGGCCTTGATCATCCAACGTAATACCACAAGAAAATGACTGACAGTGGTGGGAAACTATGGGAGGAAGGAAAGGGAGGTGGGATTAATGGTAGTCAATATCTGTCTGGGGATGGGGAGAATTCCTTTATCAACAAGGATGCCTGAACAAAGCATATTTGTATACCTAACCCTTAACTGTACCCCACAATATCAAAA
>CAUYQG010046928.1:0-29696 GCA_963574415.1 Tarsius wallacei | reverse complement strand
AAGTGCCCCCCCCCCCCCAGTAAATGTTACTAGCAGTTAGGGCAGTCCCAGAAAACTAATGCAATGGGGATGGCAGAGAAGAGAGTTCAGCTCCTGAGGAACTTCCTTTTACACTGATGAATTGGCTCCCAGCAAGGGTTAACCTCCCCAGAGGTGGCTGGCTGAATCCACTCACATAAATGATGCTCCATGTGTTTGAAAGTTCCTAGAATCCAGAAAGTTCAGATTAGCATTAGCATGAATTAAGGACCAAACAGATAAGAGATCCAGGCTACTTCTCACAAGAAGTGCCATACTTTTAGTTCCACAAATGAACTTTGGAGTCAGAAAGTGCTTACTTTGATCTACAAGTTGTGTGGCTCTGAGCAAGTTTCTTAATCTGTGTGGGCCTCACTCTCTCACCTGTAGGATACAGATAATGGTGGTAATCACCTGATAGGTAAAAATGTTTTAAAAATCAAAAATAAAGTTAAGATTAAAAGAGATCGTATATGTAAAGAGCTCAGCACACTGTAGGGTTCATTTTAAAGGTTCAGTGAGCCAGGTGTAGTGGTTTATGCCTGTAATCTCAGCACTTTAGGAGGTGGAGGCAAGACTATTGCCTGAGCACAGGGGTTTGAGAACAGCCTGAACAACATGGCAAAACCTCATCTCTACAATAAATAAATTTTTAAAATCAGTTGTGCATGGTAGTTCATGCCTGTGGATCTAGTTACTTGTAGGGCTGAGGCAGAAGGATTGCCTGGGCCCTGCAGGTCAAGGATGCAGTGGCTGTGGGTGTGCCACTGCACTTCAGCCTGGGCAACAGAGTGAGACTCCAACTCAAATAATCAGTCAAATCTCAGTGTTGATTATTGAACAGATGCACATGATTTCAATGATTTGGGGGTAAGGTAATGTTTTGGCTACAAAGCCTTACGGGTCCCAAGGCAAAAGTAAGAAAAAAGATGAACAAGAAAAGGAAAAGAGAAGAGGGAGCGAGAAGAGCAGGGAGGTGAGGGGGGAAAAGTATGAGAAAAAGATCTCTGGTAAGGAAAACTAGGAGAGCCATCCGGTGACATGCCCTTCCTATTGCAGGCTTGGTATCCTTTCTCCTGGTCAGAGGTTGCATCTCAGCACACCCTGTGACCTACCAAGCCTGAAATAACAATCACTCCAAGAGAGAAGAGGAAGGCCCACACCCATGGTATAGAGCTGGACCTCAACTAATGGAAGAGCAAAAATGCCTGAACATGGTGAAAGCAGTGTAAACTAAGACACAGTAAGACAAGTTAGAACTTCCTGGTAGTTGACAGTCAATTAGAATAGCAATAAATGTTTAACATAACAGTATTGGGGCAGTCCAGCTGCCAATCCACCACTCCACTGCCACCATTTAGCCACTCACAACATCCCACGTAGCCTTGGGGGCTACACTGGTAACCTCAACAAAGTAGGATCCTCTGTGGCATCAAAAATGGGCTGCAGCTTTCTATCTTTAACTCTTTTTTCTATGAAAGGAAACGTTTTTTCACCACCCTTTATATATATATATATATATATATATATATATATATATATTTTTTTTTTTTTTTTTCCCCTAGGATTAGCCATGCTTCCGAGAGTTGGTGCTAACACATTCAGTCACACAAGTTTCTGAGAAAGCCAATAGTTGAACATATTATTTTGGAGAAAAGAGAAATGGAGAAGAAAGGATGAACAAAGAATTTGTTTTGAGTTGGAGTCTTACTCTTGTCGCCCAGGTTGGAGTGCAGTGGCATGCTCATGGCCACCACAGCCTTGACCTGCTGGGCTTAGGCAATCCTTCCACCTCAGCCTTCCAAGTAGCTGGAACTACAGAAGCACACCGCCACACCCAGCTAATTTTTTTGTGTGTGATTTATCATAGAGACGAGGTCTCATCAAGTTGCCCAGACTGTTCTCAAATCCCTGTGCTCAGGCAATCTTCTCGCCTTGGCCTCTCAAAGTGCTAGGGTTACAGACTGAGTCACCTGTCATTTTTTAAAGAACTGGAAATGTAAGATGAAGAAGAAAAAATTGAGAAGGGAGGGAGGATGAGGGAAGAGAAAAAAAGCAAGCAAAGGTTGACTGATGGAGGATAAGAAATGAAATAGGTGGCCAGGCACAATGACTCACGCCTGTAATCCCAGCACTTTTGGAAGCCAAGGCGAAAGGATTGCCTGAGCCTAGGAGTTCAAGACCAGCCTGGGCAACATGATAAGACCTAGTATCTACAATAAATCAAAAAATTAGCAGGGTGTGATGGCACATGTCGGTAGTCCCAGCTACTTGAAAAGCTGAGATGGAAGAATCGCCTGAGTCTAGCAGGCGGTGGCCATGATATTGTGTTACTGCACTCCAGGCTGGGCAATAGTGACCTTCCAACTCAAAAAGAAAAAAACAAGAGAGAGAGAGAGAAAGAAAAGAAGGAAGGAAGAAAGGAAGAAGAAAGAGAAAGAGGAAGCTAAGATAAATGTTTGTTTGCTTGTCTTTTCAGATTGTGACTCTTTCTAGATATTGACCATTCCAGTACCTAACTCTTCAGTTGTGTTCCTTCAACCTCACAACTCTGTTCTTTCTTGAAACCTGGGCCCCCAGTGAGCTCATGGGCATGTCAATTCATCTACCCATAGAAGATGCCACTTAGGCCGGGTACCTGTACTTGAAGAGGGAGAGGAGGGTTTTTACAACAGCTATCAGAGTGGGGCCTAACATTTTAGTAGACTGAATTGCTGACCAGAGTAGCCAATGGAGAAGCCAAACCTGAGTTGCTAGGACATAAGCCAGGAGTTCTGCAGCCCTCTCCCCCCTGGGGAAGTACAGATGAGTGGCCACCAGGGGTCAATTCAGTCACTACGGCAAGCCTAGAGAAATATAGTAAATAAATTACTGGGCTGTTTTTCCTACACAATTGCCTAGAAAAATATGCTCACAAGTCATAACAGCAAATTACTTGACTTTTGTGCCTCAGTTTTCTCAACTGAAAGAGGAGAGGAAGTCTTATTTGTAGAATTGGGAAAATTAAATGAAATAATTCATGTAAAGTTCTAAGCACTGACGTAGTAAATACTAAAGGACTTTTAAATGATAGTCATTATTAGTAGTAGGAATAGCTCAATGAAATTTGACCATTGTTTGATTTCCACCTTAAATTTACTCCTCAGTCATAATTCTTTCAGTCCCAAAAGGTTGAACCTTGAATTAATTCATATATATTCTAAACTTATGTATCCAATATAGCAGCCACTAGCTGCACATGAATTTTGAGCTCTGGAGATGAGGTTAGTCGATGCTGAGATGAAATATAAGTGTAAAAATATACCCAATGTAGAAAGTTTCATGCAAAAAATGTGAAATATCTCATTAATAATGTTTACATTGATTAGGCTGGGCGTGGTGGCTCATGCCTGTAATCGCAGCACTTTGGGAGCAAGGCAGGAGGATTGCTTGAGCCCATGAGTTTGAGACCAGCCTGGGCAACATAGCAAGACCCTGTTTCTAGAAAAGAAAATTAGCCAGGCATTGTGGTATGCATCTGTAGTTCCAGCTCTTCGGGAGGCTGAGGCAGAAGAATCACCTGAGCCCAGGAATTCAGGATGGCAGTGAGCCATGATCATGCTACTGCACTCCAGCCTGTGCAACAGAATGAGACCACCAACACAATAACAATAATAATTTTGTAATAGTGATTACATGCTGAGATGACAACTCTTTGGCTACATCGAGTTAAATCAAATTTATTCTTATAATTAGTTTCACGGGTTTCTTTTTACTTTTTAACATGGCTACTGAAAAGTTATCTATGGGGCTCACATTATATTTCTATCAGGGAGCCCTGTCTAGATTATCCTAAACTACCAAAATGTATTCTGGAAAATGGTCCTAAGCTTTACATAAAAGGGTTTTTGGATCTCAACATTCAGTTGGCCCATGGAGAAATGTGATAAAGTTCACTGGACCCATACTTGACACTTTGGCAAGAATTAGAATAAATGTTAATGAAGAACTAGTTCAATCTCCTCATTGTACAGATGAGAAAACTGACAGAGAGATCCTTGATTCAGATAATGCAGCTACTAAAAGTCTGAGCTTGTATATCCTGACAGTCACTTTTCACTCTTTTTAACCACTGTCTCCTTCTAGTAAATTACTCTCCAGAAAATATTCTCAAGCTTTTTTTTTACAGGTATGGGCATAAAAGTTATGACAACGTAAGCCATAATTACATAACTGCCCAAGAATAAAATATACTGGAATTCAAATATTTGTAAGATATGACATATTTTGTAGAGTAAGAAGGAGGTTGACCTCATGTAATTATAAACGCTCATACATTTACATGATATGACATATGATATAGTGAACTTGGAGGAGAGAAACCATTCCCATGTGCCCCTCAAAACACTAGCAAGAGTGAAGAACATAAAGCAATATGAGATAAGATCCTCTGTCCTTGCCATTAATGTGCTTACAATCTAACTGCACAATCAAGTAATGAACAACAAAATTGAGCTAGCCCCATAAAAGAACATCATCAGATAAGACAACAGTTTGGAGAAATTGGAAACATACTGACCAATAGTCTGTGGATCTGAGTCCCAGCTATTCCTTCAACTGTTTATTGAATGCCAAAAATGTTCCAGGTACTGTCTTCAGAGCTTGAGATATCACACGGGTAAAATTCCCTGCCCTCTTGAAGGTTATAGTCTAGCTGGAATGATAAATAAATAGGATTTGGCTGCGCATGGTGGTTCACGCCTATAATTCCAACAGTTTAGGAGGCCAAGGTGAGAGGATTGCCTAAGCCCAGGAGTAGAAGACCAGCCTGGGCAACATAGTGAGAACCTGTCTCTATTATTTGTTAAAAATAATTTAATATTTTTAAACAAAATAAGACAAAAAATAAAATTAACAAAAATATATGGGCTAATATGAGCATTCAAACAGGGAATGAGGGTAGGAATTGTTGCAGGAGGATTATAAATTTCAACAGTGTATCAGGAAAGGCATCACTGGGAAAGTAACATTTTAGGGAAAGACATAAATGAAGTGGGGAAATGAACTATGTGGATAAGCAGAGAAAAACACAGCAGGAAGAGCAAAAGAAAGTCCTGAGGTGGTTGTGTACTCAGAGTGCTCACAACTCAGGGTTGTAAGAAGGGCAAGACATGTGAGCACTCGTGAGTCACAGGAAGCAATTCTTTTACTCCAAGATAAGGGTTGGTGGGTTTTAAACAGAAGAATACTGTCACTCAACTTATATATAAACAGAATATATATATGATCCCTAGGTGCTCTGATCAGAATAAGTCATTAGGGTGTTTTAGGGCAAGTGTTCAAGTAGAAGTCCCAGTTAGGAGCCTGTTACAACAATCAAAGCAAAGACAGAGCGACTTTGAAAGTGGCCCTGACAGGATGCACTGACAGTGTAGATACGAGAAAGAGAGAGAATTCCAGGGAAAGTCCAGGGCTCTCAACCTAAGAAGAAGGATAAAGTTGCCTTAACTGAAATGAGGAAGCCTACAGAAGCCATGAGTTTGGAAGAAAAAGTCAGGAGCTCAGTTTTGATCCATCTAGAATTAAATTTTTATGTATAATATGAGGTAAAGGTCAAGGTTCATTTTTTTCCATATGGATGTGCAGCTGTTCCAGCACTGTTTACTTTTTTATTGTTTGTTTGTTTGTTTTTTAGAGATGAGATCTTGCTATGTTGCCCAGGCTGGTCTCTAACTCCTGGAATCAAGCAATCCTCCTGCCTCGGCTTCCCAAAGTGCTGGGATTACAGGCCTGAGTCACCACATCTGGCCCAAGGACTGTTTGTTGAAAAAAGACTTTCCTTTCCCTATTAGATTTCTTTGGCACCTTTGTTGAAAATCAACTGTCAATGCAAGTTGTCTATTGGAAATGAAAATGAGCCCTTGGATTAACTATGTAGAGGAACTAGACAGAGTAGTCTCTATAGAGTGGCAGAAGCAAAAGTCTGATCAGAATGGGTTCAAAAAAGAATGTGAAGAAAGAAATTGGAGACATAGAAGGAGAGAAATGAGGCCGTAACTGGAAGGAGAAGTGGGATCTACAGAGGGCATGTATTAAACTGTGAGAAGTGACAGCATTGTTAAATGCTGGTGAGAATTATCCAGTAAAGACAGAAAAACTGGTGCTGTAGGAGAGAGAGGAGAAAGTTGCTGGAGCAATGTCCCTGAGTAGGTGTGAGGGATGAGTAGAGAAGGCAGAGGTGTCACCCTTAGCTAGGAACACAGACGTTCTTCCACGGTAACAGAAGAGAAGGGGATGTCCAGGGCACAGAGGCAGGGAGGTCCACAGGTGTGCTGAGAACTGTTCATGGTTTCTCCAATAAATGTGTCTCGCTTAGATTTTGTAGGAGTTCAGGAAGGCCTTGTAGATTGAAGTAGGCAAGTAAAGGCTCTAGGTGGGATAAAGTTAGGAGAAGAGTGCATGAGGAAGAAAGGTGATCAGGAGAACCTCCTTACCACTTGCTAAGTCCTCTCACCTTGTCTTCCCCAAAAGACTCCTCATAGATACCCCAACAGGCACTGTCTGCTTTTCAGAGACATCTTGCTTCTCCGATTTCTCCCCTTATCTGCTGCCCTCTCTTTCCCATTCTTTTTGTTCCTTTCCCATTCTCAGATACACAATGTCCCCCTTCTCCCTCCCCAGTTCCTTCTCTCTTTCCTGTCTCGCCCCCAAGATTGTTTTATCTTTCCCACGCCTCCTTTTGCCTGCCAATCTCTCCTCAGGATTTGAGTAGCTCTTAATAGCCCTATAAAGTGGTTATTTATCATGTTATGAGAAGGTTCCATATCCCAACTCTGGCTGGAATCCTTTGTGTTCCTAAAGCTAGTAAAAAAATCTCTGCACAGAGTAAGAGAGGGGATGGCAGAAAGGGGAAGGGTAATAAAGTGAGGGGGCAGAGGAGAGGAGGGGACTGACATTTGCTAGTACTGTCACCTGTATGTCCCCCATCGACTCTCATACCGCACACTGAGGTGTTTTGCATTAGCACTGTTCCATATGATGAAGAAAGAAAGATTATGTAGCATGTTTAGGATTACAGAGCTAGTAAGAGGCCTAATCCTACTTAAACCAGAATTGACAAGCCCAAGCATTGTTGCCTTTCTCATAGTTTTGCACATGGTAGGTTCTCTGTGGGTTTCCAACAACATTGGTATGTAATAGTGACATTTAGGTCTCATTCAGCTCCTTTAAAACTAATAAGAAGGTCAACTGAATGATGAATAAGGGCCTTCCTTCATGTGAATCCTTCTCAAATAAAACATACAAGCTTTTATCTCACCATAGAACAAACAAAAAAGAGCTCCCAACCTATGCCACAGCAATAAAGTATTGATGACCAAAATGTGAAACAAAGAGGAGACCTATGAAATTGCTAACAGCATATTATATAGTACATGCCAACTAACAGGTTTTAATTCTATGAAGATAGTAATGGATACAATGTCTTGACACTAACAAGTGTCATGTCACTGAATTCTCCCACAACCCCTGAGCTAGCTTGTAATATCCCCTCTTACAGATAAGAAAACTAAAACTTGGAGAGAGTCAATACCCTGCCCAAAATCACACTATCTTTAAGTTCCAAATCAAGATTCAAACTCAGGCAGCCTGACTGAGACATCTAACTCTAAAACATAGCAGTTGTCCCTCAATAACTATTCTTCATGATTCCATTTTCAGGGACAAAGCATAGTGAATCTTAGAGTAAGAAAGGAGCTTGGAAGTAAAATCTTTTATTTAATAGATGAGACTGAATGACATGACCTTATCACTTAGAGAAAGATTTGAAATTTGAGGTCAGTGTTCTTTCTACCTGTTATATTTTTACTAGTTGTGACAAAGAGCTAATTGTAGACATCTCAGGGGAAGAACTCATGAACCTTTGCAAAAATGGAGAGTCAGTCAAGCCTAAGACAACTAGGAGGAGTGTTGTTACAGTCTGGAAAAGCAAAATAACTCATTAAGCAAAGATCCTTCTTGGTATTCCAACCTCTTTTACCATCACATCCCAGTACTCTGGCCCCAACCATGCCCCCAGCCAGCCCCACCCCACACTGGTTATTACCAAGTTTCATGGTGACTGGCTTGAGAAGATTAAAAAAAGTAATGCTGCCTTATGAGGGAGAGTCCCAGTGACCAAGATAGCAACTGTCATGGCAACAGTCACATTGCTTTGGTCAAAGAGAAGACCTTTTGGGGAACTGAAAACAGAACTCAAATACATCTGTTGCTTTCGCTCCCAACCTCTGCCAGCAGGCTAAGTAGAGTACTCCATGCCCTTTCAGAAGTTCCTAAAGCCCCATGCACCTGAGCCCCCCACAGCACCTGGCCAAGACTGTGTCCAGTACAGGGATAGAAGTAATATCAATCCCAATCTTGTTTGTTATTACTTCACCTAAACCCACTGCCTCATCTCCCCATTCTAGGGTTCTCCCCCAGGAAAACGTCAGCCGAGAGTAGTGTCCTCTAAGAGGTCTAATACGGTGAGAGGATCCACAGAGATTGCATGTGGGAAAGAAGTTGTGGGCAAGAAGATGGTGCATGAGGCCCAGAGAAGTCTTGGAAGTATTTGAGAGCAGTAAGACTTAGTTTATGTTGAGTAGTTTGGCAATCTCAAGAATGAGAGGCTGGGAAGGATAGGAATGAGCTACATACACCAACATTTCAGAATACATTTCAGAAAAATTCCTAGGGCTCATGACAGAAAGATTCTCTTCTAACATATTTCCTTTCCATCCATGCATATAACCATCCACACATCCATGAACCCATCTTTTATCCCTTGCTCAAGTCACAGGGCTAGTTGCTGGCCCTTCTACAAAAAACACTAACTACCATTAAAGAAAAAACTTGTCTGCATGCTTCGATATATGGATGTCTGCTTTTATTCATTCCATAGAAGTGAATTTGCACTCCCATGTGTCTGGATCTACGCAAAGTTCTACAGATAACACAGTGCACAAGATAGAGCTCTTGTCCTCAAGAAAATCCCAGCCTACTGTGGAACAAGTCAACTAGAAATTTGCAACATGGAGCAATGGGGTGTGGAGGGGGTACCTAGATAGCTTTATGGAAGCACACAGGAGGAGGCACTTAACACATATTGGAGGTCAGAGAAGATATATATCTTCACCCTGCTACCCAGACATTAGCCAGCCTGGGAATTACCTAACTCCAAGGACGTCTTCACAAATCATTCCAATGCTCAGCCTTCTGATTAGGAAGTTGTAAGTTAGTGAGTTCTTACATGGGAATCTATCACTTACAAACTTTTTTCTCCCCTCTCAGTCTTGGGTTACTTGTTTGTGATAAAATAATAAAAATAAGCCTCTATCTCAACATCACAGTAAATAAAATATTATTTATTATCCACTTAGTACAAGACATGGTGAAGAATATGCGTTTAATTCATGATTTCATATTCCTTATTATTAACAGTTTTTGAGTTCTATGGTTGAGCTCAGTAGATACTATCCCTGCAATAATTCTGCAAGTTATGTTTAGCCTGAAACCTTTGTTTTTTCCACTATGCAGTAATTCATTACAGTCCTTCTGTTCATCCTTACTTGAATGTAAAAGTGAGAAAAGTTCTTCAATCTGAAACATGAAGAAACTAAGGCAGAAGATGATGGCATTATTTGCTGATACTGTATCTCACTTACGGACCTCAGGATCCAGTTCAGTTCATTGTGCAAAAAGACAAATGACAAGGAAAAGATTAACATCACAGATAGAGGAGAATAAGAAAATAGATAGACAAACAACTTAGGAAATCAGACTATAATTAACTTAATATTGTACAATGTCTGACCGCATATTTATTCCTGGATTCTTTCACCCTACAGACATTTATGAACACCTGGTCCATGTGCTAGAGGATGGGAGGCAGATGAAGGAGGTACATAAAAAAGAGAAATACATGGCAACCACAGTCACCAAATCAAACTCAAATTTGTTGCTGTACCTGAATAAAATGAGAAAGACTTCCAATGTACTTCCCTTCAATTTTCACTATACTCTCCACTGTATTCTCAAGGATCCACATACAGGTTTCCAATATATGTTTTATTTTGTCATCTGCCAAAGACAATAATCCAGATATGAGAAAATTCTGGTTTGAAGATCACTGATCCAAACTAATAATCTGCTCTGGTCTTCAAAATATCTCCAATTTTTTTTAATTTTTTAAATTTTTTTGATAACCTCAATAAATATCTTGCACAATTTATTTTAATTCTTTGCATTTCTTTGTTGCTGTTTCTATAGTTATGAAATAAAATATTCTGTGAGTGTGAATTTGGGTGTATGCAGCACTTTATTTAGCAAATTAATGTTTAACATTTAATTCCGTTGTGTCTACAGCTGAAGTAAATTTTTAAAAGGATTAGAGGAGGGAAGATAATCAAGAGAGCTGGAGAAAAATAAAGACAGAATAATGAGAATGAAGGAGAAAAGGCAGAGAAACAGAGAAAGACTGGGCAGGCTCAGAGGAGCGTTCTGATCAGAGGCCTTCCCCAAGAAAGTCCTGGCTAAGGGCTTCTGAAAATTGCTATGTGCTGAGACATTCATGAGCTGGCCTGTCACTCACAGCACTAGAACTCCATTGCTACCAGACATAATTTTTATTAGAGTCTCCACTGACTATTAACCCCAGCAGCCTATGCAGAGTTGGAAAGAATTCCTTGAGTTGCAGCAATAGTGAAATAGCCAGAGGACTAGGAGCTTCTGAGGCTTCATGCCCACCACCCCACCCATTCTTCTAAGATTGCCAGTGCTACAGGACATAGCTCAGATCTCCTAAATTGATTATTTTAAAAAGTTTTTAAAACAGGATAAACTAAATAGAAATATAAGAAAAATGGCCCTCTCCAACATTTCCCATCCCCATCCCAACACACACACAGGCTCACAGATGCACTGTCTAGATCGTCTCCCATCTGCAACTGGCTCTCTCTATCTTCAACCTCAACTTGGGTTTTATAATAGAAACCAAGTTACCATTAGAAACTCTTGGGCATTGTTGCTCAGAAATATAGTAAACCCTAATTATTATGTAAGAAAAAGAATTGTTCTACTTTTACATATTATATTGTGTGGTAAGAGTTGATAAGTCAAATTAAACAAGTTATTAAAACTTATGTTTTCACCAGGCCTACTTGATAGGACAGTTTCAAATAGCATTGTCACCCATGTTGTCAGATTCATGACACATCTCAAAATAATGAGGCAAAAATAGCTTATGAAATATAACACTATCTGAGTTGTTAGTCTCATAACTCTTATGAGTCATTTATCTGCAGGTATGTATGAACAATGAAAGCTTGGTTCTGCTTCCCACCGACCTAAAGAAATCCTGTCTCCCCTAAAAGACCATCTGAGAATAAAGAGAAACTCTCTTGCATGTACCCAGAACTCACCCTCTCTTCAATTTCCCACATCCCCGTATTTACCATATATCATCCATAACTTCTATATTTGATTTTTGTAAGTTCCAAGTATCTCTGTCTCTATTTTCTTATCAAAATATAATCTCCTAAAAGGCAAAGTCTTTTGTCCATTATATATAAACTAGCACTGTTTTCTTCAGACACAATACACCAAAACAGCATCTGAGGATGACAACAGTAGCTGGAGGACCTACAGAGAGTCACTCTACTTCCACACTTCTGTTTCTTATTCAGTTACCATTTACTGAGGACTTGAACTAGAGGTGTTGCACTTTGATCTTTATATGATTCTTTACTTTAGTGCTAGTACAAAGCACAGTGCCTTGGTCATACAAGAATTTGTTGAATGAGTGAATGACTAAATGAATTACTTATGACTAATATATATTTGTAGGATGGTTATGGGGGTTGTTTTTCTGTGAGTGTGGTTGTTTTGTTTGTTGGATGCATCAACTCACAGAGTGTGACATTACTAATCTGGTTTACAGATGAAGAAACAGGACCAGAAATATCAAGAGACTTGCCCAAGTGGAAAAGTCACCTCTCAGATACCTGCTCTCTGATTGCAAGCCTTTCTGCTCCATACAACCATTTGCCTAGAACAACACCCTTGGACCTGACAGTCCAGATCACCTTGAGGAGTTCTACTGCCATTGTAATCCACTTTCTAGCTGCAACTTCAGGGACTGGCTTGCTTAATCTTCTGCCATCCTTGTGCAGCACACCTGCTCCATGTTGCCCTGAGTCCAAAAGAATGTTTCATGTAAAGATAGGAGATTGCACCCTCTGGAGCCAGTCAGCTAGACATAAATTTTCATTTCACATAATCTAGATAATCTAGACCAACTCCACCAACACCATCCCCTTCCTAGCACCATGACCACTCTCCCTAGCTCTGTGCACACACAACAGACATTTATATCTAGAGTCAAGAAGATAAATCCATTTTGCGTAGAGTGATTTGACCAGAGTCAAAGGTCATTCAGTTGACCAGGAAAGAAGTGCCTATTTGCCCTGAGTGACTTAGAATTATTGTTCTTTTACAACTAAAATGAATTGTGTGTGTGTGAGTCTCCAGAAAAATTTATCAAACAACCTCAGTTACAAGGATAATTTTTAAAATGTTCTTGTGACTTTATTTCCAATATTGATTTTAAAAAGAAATATTGGATTCATAAAAATTCCAATATATTTAAAATGCCAATAATGTTTTACTTTTGAGCTATGATTGTTTTACAGATGTGAGAAAGAGTTTAAATAAAGGCTAGAATCACCGAGAAATTTGATGTTTTGACAATGGCACCAAAAGTGCAGGGCACAGTGAGGAAATATGAGAACATGGATATCACAACACCTATCCTGAAGAAGTCTGTATAAAAACAAAAATATAGATGTATGTATATGTGTGTGTGTGTGTGTGTGTGTGTGTATTTATGGGTGTAAACAAGGAAAAGATAAAATAGTATAAATTGGGCACTAATGATCTTAGAAGAGCCAAAAAAAAAAGTAAGAATGTTTGAGGCTAAAAAATATAATTAATTTTTAAAATTTGAATTTAAAAGTTGAAGATTAATTCATAGATTTTGAGAACTAGATTGAAGTGGACAGAAAAGCTAGACTCCTGTCTTCATTTTAACAATGAGACTAAGGCTTAGAGTGGTTGACTGACTTAACAGTTAGTAGTTGAAGTCGAGCCAACACTAGAAGCCATGTGGCGAGGCTCTCTGTACAGTTTTCCTACCTCTATATTCTCAAGCAAACATAGACAAGGAAGCCTTGAGAAGTTGGAACATGGAGTAAGAAAGAGCTCCAGCCTTCTCTGGTGGTAGGAAAAACAAGATGGCAGCATGAGCCATCCTGTATTGTTAACTTCTAATTCTGAAGGGAGTAATTTGATCATTAGATTCCCTGGTACACACACCCAGTATTTTTTTTTTTTTTTGGACTGATTACATTGAACTAGTTTGCATTGGTTGGCTTGCATAGGGTTGAACTAATGTGATTGAATTGAATTAAAAGCAGGAGACCGCTAGCAGTCACAGTTGTGTTGCATCTCTTACGAGTCTCTCCTGTAACAGGAACCTACCTTCTCAAGCTGTGGAAGGGCCAGCCCTAAGTATATATAATTACTGCCTACGGGGTAAGTCCCTGCATGGAGTTGGTGTGTTCCAGAAAAGCCAAAACATTTTTAAGGGAAGTTTGTAGGGAGTTATTTAGAAAATGAAGCCTCCATCTGCCAAAGTAAAATATAAATCACCTCTTGAATTTTCTGTTTTCTAAGTTGACCATTGCTATACTACTTTTTCTTGAAGTGACAGTTTCCTCCATTAGATTTGACAGATTCTTGGGAGAACCAGAGATTTTCTAAAGAAGTAGCAGGGCAAATCCCTGAGGCCTAACATCAAAGTTCTCATAACATCTCCCTTCCTTTGGATTCAGTATCATGTTGTAGGGAATTCGACAAGGAAGATCCACAGAAACATAAATGGAGAAGAAAAGATTCCATTAACTACTAGATTTATTGTACTTTTTTTCTTTTTAAAAAATCAAGTCATTTGGGCCAGGTGTGGTGGCTCATGCCTGTTAATACCAGCACTTTGGGAGGCTGAGGTGGTAGGATTGTTTGAACCCAGGGATTCCTGAAAAGCCTAGGCAACATAGTGAGATCTTATCTCTACAGAAAAAAAAAAAACACGCAAGTCATTCAAGGTAGAGATTACAATGAGGGCCAGAGAGGAGGGGAAGTCTACCTTAGAGAAGGATGGATCCTTCACCTGGGAATTGGTGTATTAATCAATCCAAGACATTATTCAAAATGTTTGTCTTCTGTCTGTTATTAAAAGTGAAAGCCTAATGAAAGGATTATTTTTGAGGCCAGATATGGTGGCTCATGCCTGTAATCCCAGTACTTTGGGAGGCTGAGGTATGAAAATTGCTTGAGCCCAGGAATTCAAGACCAGCCTGGGCAACACAACAAGACCTCACTTCTGCAAAAATTAAAAAATTAGCCAAGGGTTGTGGTACAGACCTGTAGTTTCAGGTACTCAGGAGGTTAAGGAAGAAGGACTGGTTGAGACCAGGGGTTTGAGGCTGCAGTGAGCCATGATTGTGCCATTGCCCTACATTCTGGGTAACAGAGTGAGACCTCAACTCAAAAAAAAAAAAAGGAATGTTTTTGAAATCCATTCATAAATCATAACCCTGATATGTCTTATTATTTTAATTTCTTAAAATATATTCTTTTCTAACATTTATAGTTATCTTCATACATAGCCACAGGGTCATTTGTATCATTACTACAATTTTGTGTTCAACTTATTTCACTTGCTGTTTTTTCAAAGTACTTCTTTCGTCTACTTATACTGACCATTTTGAATAATACACACCAATCTTTCTTTCTAACAGTTCAAATTTACTTAGCCTTTTTCCCATTGTTGGAACATGTAACCTGTGGTCTTCACCTTTTCTTAGGTTGGTCAGCTATGCTGGCACTCTACCCTCCCTGAATATTTGATGCAGAGACCATCAATAAGAACATGCCTGCTTTGCTTTGGTTCTTTGTCCCAAGTGCAGCACTTCAAGAATTTTCTTAACTTAAGCTGGTCTCCAATTGTTTCCTATTTGTCCATTCATCTAAAATATTGGTACCCTTTTGAGATTAGAGAGCCCATCTTCAACTATTTTTCAGCCTCAAAGCTAATCAATAGCCAGCAATCATGAACAAAGAAAATGGACCTTATTAGTGGAGCCTAAGTGAATAAGAATTTTTAAGTGTCACTTGCTAAACAGTGCCATATTCTTTATCTTACTAATTCCCACAATAATCCCATAAAGTATTATTATTTTTACAGAAAATGACACTGAGCATTTTATCAGGACCTACAGTTAGTTTGACTATCAAAAAAAAAAAGCCAGAGAAGTTTTACCTATCTTCCTTTTAAAGTCCATCTCTTAAAAGTTAGAAATTTCTAGAAGAACTTTTAATTTTGAAGGCAGAAGGGAAGAATAATTGTCATGGAAACAACCCCCTCTCATATTAAATTAAATTATCTATCATTTTCTGTGATCCTAAGCACATTCATTAGAATTTATTCAAGTTTTTAGTAGTGTCGACCACCTACTTTTTTTTTTCTGTAGAGATAAGATCTCACTATGTTGCCTAGGCTTGTCAGGAACCCCTGGGTTCAAACAATCCTACCACCTCAGCCTCCCAAAGTGCTGGGATTAACAGGCATGAGCCACCACACCTGGCCCAAATGACTTGATTTTTTAAAAAGAAAAAAAGTACGATAAATCTAGTAGTTAACGGAATCTTTTCTTCTCCATTTATGTTTCTGTGGATCATCCTTCCTTTAGAGAGGATTGATAGGCTAGGGCAAAGGGGATAACAAGATAGTAGAAATATATGCTTTAACCATCAAGACTCATTTTTAGTCCCAACTATTTCTGCTAAAATAATGTTGCTGAATTAGACAAGATTGAGATGGTGAATTCTAAAATTGGTGTTCATAAACCCTAATCAGAAACCCAGACAGATTATCAAAGCTAGGAGGGACCTTTGAGGTTATGGAGGACAAGTCCTGTATTTTACAAATGAAGAAACTACAGAGGTCAACTGACCAGTCAAAGGTCCCGTGGAAGTCAAGAAGATGCCATGATAAGGAGACAGATCATCATGATTTCATTAAGCTGAACAACAGGTGGAGAAGCAAGGGGGTTTCCACAGTGCCACATCACGCGAACAAACGCTTCTATTTTGAGAGCGTGGCCTTGCACCTGCTCTATCCAGATGGGCTTGGTGAAAGAAGAAATGAAAACAAGCTTTTCTCAGTACCAGGCTTGTGTGAGAGTGTAAGACACAGCTTGCCTAAGCACAATAGAGGGTCCAAATGTTGCTGGTATGCCCCTCCCCCCCATAAGGGTGGGGAGCTTTGCTCCTAAGATTCCCAATTCAGTTACTAAAGAGCTTGTCCCCATGAGACCAAGGTGGAAAGCAAGGCAAAGTCAGAAGAAAGGATTGTTTGATACCCTGTCTCACATGTAGTCCCACTGTGTGCTGATTAAACAGGAGGAATGAGAAGCAAGAGAAGGTATAGTCCAGCCATAGGTTAGAGGCAGGGGAGTTAGAGCTCCTGTTAGCTGCTCAGTGTGTCCAGAAAAAGGAAATGGTTAGGTCTTAGAATAAAATGTCGAAGGAAGCAGAAAATATTTTAACCATAGTTTTTTCAGTACAATAATAAAAATGCATTGAAAAGATTACAGGTTTTACAGCCAGGTAAACCTGACTTTGAACCCAACTCTGCCAAACATGGGTGACTGGCCTTGCACAAGTTACTAACACTGTCTCAGTTTTCTTATCTGTTATTTTTTTTTTTTTACTTTTTATCTTTATTTTTTCACATTCTGCAGAACTACCTTACTCATCTGTAATTTTTAAAGATAATAAAAGAGCATCTCTTTGAAGGTTATTGTGGGAGTAGAGACAACATAACATCACCTAGCATAGGCCCTAAGTAAAGGCAAATTTCCCTGTTATTTTTATCAACCTACATGTGAACATTGCTTTACAATTTTTGAAACTTAGAAAAGATGCTTCACTACTTTGTTTCTTCATACTCGAACATAAGCAATAAATCCTATCCTCAGAGTTTCAGCAGTGATACACAGGTCACTCTGTAGCATCCTTCTTCTTCCAAGAACTTGCTTCTCAAATTCCAAGGATTTTTTAAGTTTTAATTTAAATCATTCATCAGACATCCTTGCTCTATCAAAACATGATGATTTAATATATGTTGGTGCAGTTATCAAAATCCACAAACCTTATTTCTTTAGCAAAAGTTGAAATAAAAATATCTGATCCAGGGATAAGGAAATTGCCAGAATTTATTAGCTAATCTCAGAAATGTTCATATTAGCTTATCTACTGAAAGAAGAAGTTAACCTAGCTAAAATAAATTGAACAGACTTTTAAAAACCATGATTGAAGTAAAATAAGTCAGTAGGCCTGGTTTCCTTTTTTTTTTTAAATGACTTTCTTCCTCTGATAATTTAGAATTCTCCTCAGAATCTTATAACAAATTACTGCAGTAATATAAAGGGACAAAAAGGTTAGTGAGTCAAGATTCTATTTCATAAAATGTCAAGTAAGTCTTATTTTATGTTTTTATACTTCCGTGTGTTTAAGAGTTTATGAACTAGAAAGGATTCCACAGCTGTAAGGTGCTTCTGTGATGATTATTATTTTTTGCCTCTGATTTCTGAATTAGATTTATTTCCCCTTAGTCTGCTTGAATCCCCTTTTGTAGAAGAGCAACCATCAGATGCTTACTATGCAGTCATAAAAACAGTAAACTGGATTTCCTCCTTAGTCACCGTCTTGTTAACAATCTTGAGCAAGTCAATAGGCCTCAGTTTTCCTGTCTGTAATGTGAGAAAGTTGAAATTGGTGGTTGTGAAGCTTCCTTCCACATCTATTCCTGCATGGTAATATAAAGAGCCTTTAAGGAATTTTATTTGAGCATGATTTGGTATCTACGATGTGGAAATAACCACTTTACTATGAAAAGAGGCCTGGCAGCATTCATTTTAAAGAAGAGTCTTTAAATTTCACAAATTGACAATTATTTAAAGAAGCACTGCTCTAATGAAGGTAACTGGCCAAAGAAAAACTAAAGTAACAGCTCCACCAGATATGGACTGAGTCTATCTATGACTCTTCCAGTGTGGTTGGCCTTGCGCCTCCATAGACCTTTAGGAAGTTACTACTTAAATACATGACCACCCTCACAGATGCAGAGAATTCACCTAGCGAGTCCACGAGTGAGCTTAGGAGACGATCCAGATTATTTAAACAATGTGGTCAGATGAAAACAAATTAAATCTAGAAATCTGTGAATAGCCTGATTTGTTATCAATGTTGAACAAAACTGTCAAGGTCTAATTTTCCCTTCATGTGTGCTGCGGGTGTTGGTTGAGATATCTCTACCAAAGATGACATTTTAAAATAGTTAAGTGGCCTACAATGGAAATGAAACTTTGAAAACAACACTGGATCTTTTTTTGTTGTTTTTTGTTGTTTTTGAGTTGGAGTCTCACTCTGTCACCCAGACTGGAGTGCAGTGGCATGCTCCCGGCCACTGCAGCCTCGACCTGCTGGGCTCCGGCGATCCTTCCTCCTCAGCCTTCCAAGTAGCTGGAACCACAGGAGCGCGCTAACACGCCCGGCTAATTTTTTGATTTATTGTAGAGATGAGGTCTTGCCAAGTTGCCCAGGCAGGTCTTGAACCTGCGGGCTCAGGCAATCCACTCACCTCAGTCTCCCAAAGCGCGGGATTACAGGCTAAGCCACCAAGCCCGGCTAACGCTGGATCTTAAAACAGATATGTATTCGTTTTTGGTTCTGCTTCTATATGAGGCTGATGAGTCATTTAATCCACCTAAAGTCTCAGTGAAAAATTGAGACTAAAATCACCCATCTACATTCTACATAACGTTGAGTAATGGTCACATAAGCAATGATCAAGAAAATGCTTTGCAAGCTTGTTGAATGCAACCTACTGAACAGCTCCCAGCTCTGAAAGGCAACATGGCGCACCTCACTGTCCCTGCTAGCCATGGGAAACAAAACTATTTCCTCTGTGTGTGATGGGCTCACAAGTCTACTCTCCTTACTGACCCCAAATTCAGTATTTACTTAGTCCTGTGTAATTAGAGCAGCAGGAAGCATTTCCCTCAACTCTGGACAGACATCGGCAATCATCAAAACAGAAGCCAAAGTTTCCACTCTATTATTCAGGGTCTGTGACCAAAAAAAAAAAAAAAAGAAAGAAAGAAAAATCTTATATAGTTAATAGTAACTAACACCTCAAAGCATTTTCTTGATCATTGCTTGTGTGACTTGAGCTTGAAGGTACATTGGTTATTTCTGTTTCACAGTGAGGAAATATCCTAGGAATTCAAAATCTAAAGCTTAGACATTCATAGTAAATATATACACACATGCATGTATGTATGTCTGTATCCTACCTCACCCTCAAGCATTTTTATTTTTGCTGATTGGAGAAAAGAGATATAGATGCCTGGAAATAAACTACCAATAATCCTCATGCAATTGGAAAAAATAACACATGTGAAATACTTTAATTGGCATTGTAAATTGGTACAATATTTTTTAAAGGAATTTAGTAACACACATCAAAAGCCACTAAAATTCCATCCCTTTTAATTCAATATTTTCAAGAAATGTAAAAGTGAAACACTAGAAAAATCCTGAATGCTCAATATAGGAGAAGTGACCAAGGAAATCATGGGAAGCCATTCCCTGGCCAAACTCACAGTCAGTGAAGGGGAAGTTCCTGAAGTTTTAATTTCTAGTAAAATTTTAATTACAAATTAACTAGAAATTAATGAAGCACTTATAAAGCGTGGTATTCTATACCCCTTACAATAATCTCTATGTAAAAATATGTGCATTTATGAACAAAGATTGAAAATAGAATGTGTACAAAAATGCTAAGACTGATTGCATTAAAGGGCAAGATTGTGGATTTTCTCCCTTTACAGTTTTTTGTTGTTAAAATATCATTTCTACAATGAGTAACATTCAGAAACAGGAAAAAAGACAAAACAACTTGCCAACATTGAATAGTGGAAGTTAGAAATAGATCTTTGCCTGATTTTCAGATTGAGATGCAAACAATTCCTCCCTTGCCAGCCCTGGAAGAATCATGCCACGGTCATGGAAACCCTGCTCCAGCACCCGAGGCAAACACTGTTAGTTAACCAGATAAACATAAGCGCTGATTGCTTCCTAGCAGTTTGAACTAAATGATCTGAAAGGCAAAATGTCACCAGTTACAGTAAATACATCTCAGAGTCATAAATGATCTTTCATTGTCAAATGACATGTGGAACCATAAAAATATGTTTAGCAATTCTGGATTGAGAATCAAAAGTACTTTAGATTCAGACAATTGCCTAAAATAAATTAGCAAGGGTATTTCTTGGTATAGATGCGTGCTTTAGTTAGTCATTTCTCTCAGGTTACATACACATATATATATATTTTTTTCCTTTGGTCTAGTTCCATTCTTGAGAGTATTCAAAAGGGCAAACATATGTTAAAGAAAAAAAGTGAAATGCATAAAATATTTTACTAATTTGATTACTGACAATTTTTCCATTTAATTTTTGTAAAGATAATACACGCATTTGGTAAACATTCAAACAGTGCAAGAGAGTAACCATGGGAAGTTATTCTCTCTACAACTCCATATCCCCCAGACTAAGACATTTTTAATTAAGGAGGTATTTTAGCTCTAAAGTAGGTTTTTTAAAAAAGTAGACTGAAATAAAAAACTGGTATGTTAGAAAAGGCATAACAAGAAACCAGGCTTAGAGATATACATGCATAAGCTCTCTTTTAGAGCAAAATAGTTCTTGAGCTACTTCCCAAACCCAAATTTTTAAATTTACTTATAATTATTCTTACTACAAGATTCAGATTATAAAAGGGCTGACTATTTTAATTACAGAAAAATATTCCAAAAGATAGGTTCCAGAATGCAATCTTTGTATAAATATTTAGAAACATTTGCTCATTGCCATTATTTATACTCAGATGCAAACTCAGAATTGGAAATAGTCTGGTGAGGTTCCCACAGAAGAGGGAACACAGAAAACATATTTTGTCCATAAGTTGGATTTATAATTAGTAAGTACTTGCTACATGCATGCATTTAATAGCAAAATCTAAAAGGCTACTTACAAAAAGAATTCCTTTTTTCTCCTCGAAACTTTTAAGCATGAATATAAAATTTATAAAAAGTATTATAAAATCTTATAATACAACAATCTCTTTTAGGAATGAGTGCACTATGAGAAATTTTATTTTATAGCTCAATAAAACAATAAGAATGCACTAAATTAAACTCAAGAAAATTTTACTTAAGAGAAAAGAGCTGATCTCTTTTGGGCATGAACCCAAAGTACACAACTCTCAGCTCTGAAAATTTTCTCAAGAATTTCAAGGTCAATATTTCCAGGCATTATTAGCAGCCTGAGATAATGCTTATTCAGAGACTCAACTTTTAACTCCTGAAATTGTTTATCTTGATGAAACCATGCTTATTTTTTACAATTAAAATTGCAGTTATGGCCCTCTTTCCCCTTAATTTTATTTTACTGACATAATCTCTTTAATTACATTTCACCTAAGGAAACTTTTTCTTCAAGTGATCTGAACTCATTTTCCAAAACAGAAAAAATATAAAGTTGTACAACCTTCTATACTCATTAGAGAAAAGAAAGCCACATAAATAAAAGTACACTCTCCCAGGCAGAGAGGGCAGGGGCAGGGGGTCAGGAATGACAAACCATAAAGAATTACATGAAATTATTCTTCCACCACACTAGGCCTCTCTTGGATTGTCCAACAATCCCCACCACACACACACACACACACACACACACACACACACACACACCCCCCACAGCAAACAGTGAGGGTTACACAACCTCGATTGGACTCCAGGAGTCATATCTTACCCTAGAGTTTCTGCACGAGCAGCAGGTTGGTAGCATGCACTGTGGGAGCCCTACTGGCAGCCCAGGGCGGCTCGGCATGGGTCTGCAGCTGCATTTTGGCAATATCCACTATTTAGAGTTTGGTCTATAGACCCCCAAGAAAGCCTCCCTACTCCTTAGAACAACCAGCTCTGACCCTTAAGGACCCGTTGTAGATGTCCAGGGAAAACCACCTGCCTGAAAGGGCCATGGAGGAGCTTGAGGCAGGCAAAAATTTTCTGCCCAGGCCAAGCTGGAATGAGTTTTGTGTACCCAGGAGAGCAAAGATGAGGGCTTGGAAGCAAAGGCACCAAACAGTCAAGATACACATCTCACTGCAGTGTCCTCTGGCCACTTGGTAAAGTATCTCTCACTGCAACTGGTGCTTTGCTGACTTGTGGCCCAAGCTGGTCTTCTGGAGTCAGTCACTTTGGATGAGATGGCTCCAAGAGACAGCAGAAACTCAAAAATACAAAGCCTTGCACACAGAGATCTGAGACTTACTGTGGAAAACCTCATTGTATTTCATTGGGCATTTACTGTGATACGCCATCTAAGGCTGACGACTCTAAGCAGTTATCACTTACACCTTTGTGTAAGTCAATTAAGGCCACACAAAATCAGTACAGTGAAGCTTAGGGTTCAATGGACACATGTGACAAATGCCCCAAAAGGACCAGTGAGTTACCGTAGTGCTTGGTGTGGCTTTCTCATGAGTACTGGCAATAGCTTGCCTTAAATGGGAGGGAGGGTCAGTTCTGAGATGGAGATTGGCAGAGACAAGCCTCTTAGAGGAAAGGGCTAACCAACAGGGAGACATGTCACCTAGGGTCTCCTTCTGCAATGGAGCAGAATAATTCCAGTTGCAGACAGCCTGTCAAGGGAGGCCTTGTGTCACTAGGCTGGAGCGTCCCCTGCTGGTCACTGGTAGCAAGTACACCCATCCTTTGAGCGCCACCAACTACAGCTAGAGTTTGGGGAGATCCGGCATCTAAAACTCCTTGGTTGGTTACCTCACATCCATCTTCACATACATAGTATCTTCTTAAAACTGTTATTAGGTATCTTCCTCACACACTTTTCCCATTTTTTACAATTTTAAGAATATTGTTCAGTCAGCTGGGAGTGGTGGCTCACATCTGTAATCCCAGCAATTTGGGATGCTGAAGTGAGAGAACCTGAGACCGGACTGGGCAATATAGCAAGACCCCACCACACACATACACACACACACACACACACACACACACACACACACATACACACACAATTTGCTAGGCATGGTGGTGCATGCTTGTTGTCCTAGCTACACAGGAAGCTGAGGTGGGAGAATCGCTGGAGTCCAGGTGTTTGAGGCTTCAGTATGTCATGACTGCACCACTGCACTCCAGCCTGGGTGACAGAAAAAGGCCTTGTTTTTAAAATAAAACAAAATAATAATAACATTGTTCAGGTTCTTTAGAAAATGCAGAAAAACATACGAAAATAAAAGTCATATATGATCCCACCAACGAAGACAAGTACCTTTAATATAATTTAATATTCATCATGTTTATCTTGTTGAGCTCATGCTATGTTATTGTTCACCTACTCTCTGATCCATTGTCTGTCTCTGGCTCCTTTGAAAATCAGCTTCTGACCGGGCTCGGTGGCTTAGTCTGTAATCCCAGTACTTTGGGAGTACGAGGGCGAGTGGACTGCCTGAGCCCGTGGATTCGAGACCAGCCTGGGTAAATCGGCGAGCCCTAGTCTCTACAATTAGGAAAAAAAAAATTAGCCAGGCGCAGGAGCACGCACCTGTAGTTCTGGCTACTTGGAAGGCTGAGGTGGAAGTATAGCCGGAGCCCAGCAGGTCAACGCTGGGGTGGCCGTGAGCATGCCACTGCACTCCAGCCTGGGCAACCGAATGAGACTCCAACTCAAAAAAGAAAGAAAGAAAAAAAAAATCAGCTTCCGGCTAGATTTGGCCAATAGCAAACACTGGCAAGAGACCAGAGTGTGGAAAGAAGGGATAAGCCAAGGTAACTGTCCCTCTCTCAGTTTGGCAAGGAATTTTGCATCAGTGGCTGCATCCCTTCCATGATTCTAGCTTTCACCAAGTGCTGCCTACCTTTGGGTTCTAGTAGCACCTCTTTCTCCAGCCCTGGGAGGGGGTGGCTTCCTGCCACAGCTCATCTCTGGTTCTTCAATATGATGACTTGTTCTCTGGTCTTCATCATCTGTGAGGCATTTCCCATAATAAAGTCCCTTTGTTTGAGATGTCTATGGTGGTTTATTTTCCCCACTAGACCACGACTAGTAAATGCCATATGTATAATCTTGGGGTAGTTTATTACTTACTACTTCATCATTTAATATTATTTCATAAAGGTTTTCTTATCTCTTTAGTTTCTTATGAACCTTGCTTAATGGCTGCATATTGTGTTACACCACATCTTAATTGCCTGGTGTCATTCAAGTTTCCAACTTTTGCTAAACTATAACATGAACATGAACATCTTTGTGCACAAATTTCTATCCACATTTAAAGTATTTGCTTAGACTATATTTGTGGAAGTGATGAAAAATGAATGACCTATTTTATTATTCTTGACACATACTGGCAAAAAGTCTCCAGGAAAAAAAGGTTATAGACCAGTTTATTATCCCACTAACAGTCAAAGAAAGCTTGTTTCACTATACTCTCTGCAGCTCTGATTATATTTATTAATTAATTGGTTAATTATATAGGCAAAAAAAGACATCTGCTTGTTACTGCTTTAATTTAAATGTGTTTTGTTTTATTGTGAGTGAGGTGGAACATGCTTCTGGTGTTTATTGTCCATCTGCTTTTCCTTTTTAGTAAATTATCTTGTATCTTGTCTATGTTAGTGTACAGTCCTTAGTGATTCTCTTATTGACCAGAATATTAGTTAACATCCTTAGATGCAAACAACAGAAGCTGGCTCTGGCTAAATTAAGCAGAAAGGAGATTTATTAAAAGGATGTTATTCAGCTCCAACGTGGATGGAAAGGCTAGAAAATCAAGTTCATAAAACAGATAGAAATGAGGGAACCTGGTAAGCTGAAAATATGGCCAAGATCCCGTCCTAAAACAATCTACATAAAGATTCCACTATTGATGACACTATCTGAAAGCTGTTCCTGGCACTGCAGTTACCTATCATTGGATTCTGGATGCTACCGACTGAATGGACTTTAATTTAACTCTTCTTGCATCTTTGTCATTCTCTGTGACAGATAACTTACAAACTCTGCATTTATTCCTTCCCTCATCAGGAAGTAAATCTATTCAAATCTAGACTGACATTGGACCTTGCAACACATGTAAGAGACGTGAGAGCAATATTTACGATTTCTGAAGAAGCCTTGAAATTTCCACAAGGACCCTCCTTAGAATTCAGCTGCCCCTGCCATGCTATGAGGAAGCCCAAGTAGGTTCATGGAGAGCTAGAGGCCTCAGCAGCTCCTGACATTTCAGCTCCCAACACTTCGGCCTCAGCTGAGTTACCACAGTTGAAGTCATCAAAAATGAGCCATCCTCAACAGGCCATGCTCAACCTGCAGACTGTGAGCAAATGCATAACAGTGGTGTTTAAGCCACTAAGTTTTCAGGTATTTGTTACACAATAATAGATAACTGAGATGCTCCCTTAGTGTTCAAACCATAGATGAGAACGATAAACTGGCCAAGCCTGGGTCTGTGCTCTGGCTGCCAGGGAGCCAGGAGAATGGACATTTCATCTTCAATAGAAAGGGGGAGACATATCCTGCAGAAAGTTCCCACAGTAAGAAATTCCCCAAATAGAAATAGGGGATCAGATGCTGAAGAAGACCCAAAAAAGTCTGTTAAGCTCAGTACCTGCCTCTTGACTGCATTTGCATATCTGCCTTCCATATATTGACCTGACTCTACAAATATTGATCATTGTTTCTCCTTCCCAAAAAGGACATATATTTCCTACTTCTTCCTACTTCCACTTTTTATCTTACCGTTTGTGGAACTTTTTAAACAATGAATCACTTTAATGGAAATGCTTTGAAGTTAACTGGATTTAGGAAGTTTCACAGTTTCTGCCTTCAAGGTTGCTAGTAACACTCCACAATGTCTCAGAAAAAAATACCCATGAGAGAATGTATCCTGGCAGCGGAAGCATTTCTTACAGCCCAGACTTGCAGTGCCCTGAAACTGGGAAGAAAACATTCTATCAGCTTTAAAGAAAGTCTTATAATAAACTGGGAGCCACGGACGATTTCTATAGACTCATAACAGACTTCCCAGCCCCAAATTCTGCTTCGTTCATCCCACCCAGCTCCCTGCCAATAGCGATTGCTTTTATCATGCCACTCCATCGCCTAAAGCCTTTAAATAAGGGAAGCCATGCACCATGGGAAGCTGTGGGTGTGTGTCTCAGTCAGAGTGTCCGGATTTAGAGGGCTTGGGCTCAAGGAAATGGAGCTTTACTGTGGATTAGATGCTGTCAAGAAGCAGGGGTAATGAAGCAGGGGTAATTTTAAGATTGAGTATCTTAACAATCCTGACCTAGAAGGTAAGAAGAATGGAGTGAAGCTAAAGCTAGCATTGGTAATGAAACAGCAGTTACTCACTAATGATATTTAGTAATTTCTGTGACTTGGACAATATGTTTTGTCTGTGTGATTCTGGTCTTGTTTTCATCCTCATCCAACCTGGTCACAGACTGGCCTTGACTGATGTTGATGTTCTATGGAATTGTTCTTGTTCACCAGAAGAAGACTGTGGCCTACCTGTGAGTGACAGCACCAAGGCCTGACTGATAGAGCCAGGCCAGTTGCTGAATGTCAGGGGCAACAACTCTCTTTCTGCAGATATGGCTGACCCCAGGATCCAGAGGGCCCAGTCATTCTACAATCACCTATTCCACTCCCTTTGACTAACTAGTATTGAGCATTTCTGTATACTGAGCACTGGGGTGGGGAAGCCAGGTCCCAGATATCCTATGATGTGGCTCCAGCCCTCAGGCTTCACTGGTGGCATGATAACAATTTCTTGAGACTTTCTTCTCAAATGCTTGTCTTTGCTTACTTCTCGTCACACTGAGCAGCTGATGCAGCCAGACTTAGGATTGCATCAGCCTTCACTCTCCACTAACCCAGCAATCAAATGAGGTTTTTAACATAGGGTTTGGTGCCTTTGTATTTTTAGTAACTGCGGTGTATTGCAGGGCAGCAAAACACTCCAGTATAGCTTAGCATTCAAATGTGCCCAAGCTGGCCCAAGTAAACATCTGTAATGGTGCTTTGAGATGGATTGAAGTGTGGGTTCACGTGGGCAGTGGAGTGGAGGCAGAATCCAGAGAGGGAAGGAAGAGTCTTCCCTGGAAAAGCAATTCCAGTGTCTGTGGGCAATGCATTATGCAGGCTGATGAATAAAATAAATTGGGTGTTGAAACCCTATTCGTTTAGGATGAATCACTGAGACCATCTCTGCTCAGCAGCATGGTAGGGAGAAAGCAGCTTCATCTCAGGGAACTGAAGTCCTGGTTGGCTGCATCTTTGTCAGCCTTGACCTAGTGGCAGTAGGATCCCTGAATGATACCCGCTGGCAGAGAGAATGACATTCAAAGCTTTCATGCCTGTAGTGAGCTGAATAGTGTCCCCCCAAAATTCATGTCCATGTCCAAACCCCTGGTACCTGTGAATGTGAACCCATTTGAAAATGGGACCTATATTAGGCAGTGTTTTCCAGTGAAACAGAAACAATAGGATATGTATATAAATATATATATATATGATATGCCTCCTAAATCATAAATATAGATACAGTCATATGTCATTTAACAATGGGGATATGTTCTGAGAAATGTGATGTTAGGCAATTTTGTCATTGTGTGACCCTCATAAAGTATACTTAGACAAACCTAAATGGTATAGTCTACTATACACCAAGGCTATATGACATAGTTTATTGCTTCTAGGCTACAAACCTCTACAGAATAGTACTATAATGAATACTGTAGGCAGTTGGGTAGTAGAACATATATAAGCAGAAAAGGTACAGTAAAAAAATAATATGGGTTTATGCTCATGCTTCTAATCCTAGCACTTTGGGGAAAAAGGCAAGAGGATCCCTTCAGTCTCAAAACCTGAAAGAAAAAGTCAGACACAGATGTTCATGTCTGTAATTCCAGCAATTTGGGAGGCCAAAGCAGGAGGATTGCTTAAGCCCAGAATTTTGAGACCAGCCAAGGCAACATAACAAAACCTCATCTCTACTAAAAAAAAAAAAAATCACAAAAATTGTCAGACAATGACATGCACCAGCAATCACAGCTACTCAGGAGACTGAGGTAGAAAGATCACCTGAGCCCAGGAGATTGAGACGGCAATGAATTATGATCTTTCCACTGCATTCCAGCCTAAGCAATAGAGAGAGACCCTGACTTAAATATTAATTAATACTAATAAGATATAAAAGATTAAAATGGTACACTTGTATAGCTTACCATGAATAAAGCTTGATGACTGAAAGCCACCCTGGTGAGTCAGTGAGTGAGTGGTGAGTGAATTTGGAAGCCTGGGACATTACTGTATGCCACTGTAGACTTTATAAAAACTGGAAAATCAGGTTATTTCTTTAAAATTATAATTTATTTTTTTCTTCAATAAGAAATTGATCTCAACTTACAGTAAATTAATCTTATAAAAACTTTTTAATTCTTTTAAACTTTTGACCCTTTTGTAAACACAAACACAAAGTACAGCTATACAAAAATATTTTCTTTCTTTATATTCTTATTCTACTAGCTTTTTGATTTTTTAAATCTTTACTGTTTTTATGTTCTACTTTTTTTGTTAAAAACTAAGGCATACACAGACTGGGAAAAAATATTTGCCAATTCCATGTCTGACAAAGGCCTAACATCTAGAATCTACAAGGAACTCAAACATGCTGAAAAGAAAAAAAAAACAGTCCCATTAAAAGTGGGGAAAAATATGAATAGACAGTTCTCAAAAGAAGGAATATGAGCATTCAACAGATACATGAAAAAATGTTCAGTCTCACTAGTCATCAAGGAGATGCAAATTAAAACTACACTGAGATACCACCTAACTCCAGTCAGAATGGCCATCATCAATAACTCAAAAAATTACAGATGCTGGAGAGGATGTGGCAAAAAGGGAACACTGCTACACTGTTGGTGGGAGTGCAAACTAGTACAGCCTCTGTGGAAAACAGTGTGGCAACCCCTAAAATATCTAAAAATCGACCTTCCATGTGACCCCGCAATTCCCCTACTGGAAATATACCCAGAAGAACTGAAATCACTCTATAAAAAAGATACCTGCACACGTATGTTTACTGCAGCATAGTTCACAATAGCAAGAACATGGAACCAACCTTGCTGCCCATCAAAAGAGCACTGGATAAAAAAATGTGGTACCTATACACAATGGAATATTACGCAGCCATAAAGAAGAACAAAATCATGAACTTTGCAGCAACCTAGATGGAATTAGAGTCTATAGTACTGAGTGATCTTTCACAGAAACAAAAAACTGAGTATCACATGTTCTCACTCATAAGTGGACCTTGAACAACCACTGCCCAATACTACAAGAAAAGAATTGACTATAGCGGGAAACTGGGGGGGGAGGGGATTGACAGTA
>CAUYQG010046927.1:0-17152 GCA_963574415.1 Tarsius wallacei | reverse complement strand
ATTGTGGGGTACAGTTAGTGGTTAGGCATACAAAAATATTTCGTTCAGGTACCCTTGTTGATAAGAGGTGTCTCCCCATCCCCAGATAGATACCCACCACCATTCATCCCCTGGCCCTGGCGCGCCGCCCCCCCCCCGGGGGGGGCCCGGGGGCCGGGGGGGGGGGTGGGGGGGGGGGGGGGGCGGGGGCGGAGGGGTATGGGATTAATGGTGGTGGGTATCTATCTGAGGATGGGGAGACACCTCTTATCAACAAGGGTACCTGAACGAAATATTTTTGTATGCCTAACCCCTAACTGTACCCCACAATAACATAATAAAATAAAATAAAAAAATTAATAAACAAAAATAAATAAATAAATAAAAAAAATAAAAAAAAATAAAAAATAAAAAAATAAAAAAAAAAAAGAGTATATCCTTAGTTAAGTATTGCTTATGGCAAAATACCTACAATCCATGAATTTATAACTCCCTAAAGGATATCATGCAAGCTCTACAACTCTGACATAAAAAATGGAGATGTGTCACAACTTAAACAGTGTCACAACTCAGTACTGTGTGAGGTAACCCTCAATCCTAATTTAGAGGCCTCACCTATAATTCTAGACCACAGAATACACATATAATGTGAGAAGGGAGGACCTAGGAAGCCAACGGGATGCCTAAAATCTCTTCCTACTTTGCCTGTACCTCTTGATTGCTTTTATCTTTGAAATTATTAAGTAAAGATGAACACTGGGTAAGATCTCTGATATCTGTGAGTCAGATTTGACAGTACAGTGCTATGTTTTAGCTCAAGCACTATTCATGTACTGGAAAACCTAAAGTACATTTTCTTTCTTTCTTTCTTTCTTTTTTTTTTTTTGAGTTGGAGTCTCACTCTGTCGCCCAGACTGGAGTGCAGTGGCCGCTCCCTGCCTCCGCAGCCTCGACCTGCTGGGCTCCGGCGATCCTTCCGCCTCAGCCTTCCGAGTAGCCAGAACTACAGGCACATGCTACCATGCCCGGCTGGTTTTTGATTTATTGTAGAGATGAGGTATCGCGAAGTTGCCCAGGCAGGTCTCGAACCCGCGGGCTCAGGCAATCCACTCACCTCAGCCTCCCAAGGCGCGGGATTACAGGCTGAGCCACCGAGCCCGGCTTAAAGTACATTTTCTTTTTTTTTCTTTTTTCTTTTTTTTTTTTTGAGTTGGAGTCTCACTCCATCGCCCAGACTGGAGTGCAGTGGCCGCTCCCGGCCACCGCAGCCTCGACCTGCTGGGCTCTGGTGATCCTTCCGCCTCAGCCTTCCAAGTAGCTGGAACTACAGGCATGCACTACCACGCCCGGCTAATTTTTTGATTTATTGTAGAGATGAGGTCTCACCAAGTTGCCCAGGCGGGTCTCGAATCCGCGGGCTCAGGCAATCCACCCACCTCAGCCTCCCAAGGCGCAGGATTACAGGCTGAGCCACCGAACCCAGCTTAAAGTACATTTTCAAAGACTACAACAAGCAATTTTGGCAAGACCATCCATATTTTCTAAAATGATCACTTAGTATAATTTGGTTAGCAGCATATGTTACCTTCTATTGAAATGTCCTCATATTTCTTGAAGTCATGTAAGCTCAGTTCTTTCTATAAAGTGTTCTTTATTTATAATTAAATACAATTTCACAAAAACAAACCAATGTATGCAAGTAATAAGGATGTTGAGACCTAATGTGCTTCATCATCTGTACATAACAAAAGTTAAGTTTTATAGTTTTAGCCCTAGTCTACCTATGACTTATCATCTACTTTATCAGATTTTGAAAACCTCTTATCCCTTAAAATGTTTACAAAATATGCTATTACCTTTGATTTATATTTTATCTTTTTTATGGTACAATTCTTCAGGTCGCACCAAGGAATATCTTTCATTTCAAGACTTCAGTGTTTTTAGGGGGGAAAAAAACACTTCTAAGCAACTCTTATTGATTTTCCTGGAATATTTTGGTCTTTGGCCCTTGTGAAATCTGCTATTATTAATGTCTTTTTCCTAAAGATATATAATTTCAGTCCTCTGAGATACCGTTTCTATAAATTTATGATGTTTCTACTTTGTTTTTAGACTCTTCATAACTATTTGACAAGAAAAAAACATGAAGATGAAAAAATTTTACACTATTTGATGTGACAACTCATTGCATATCACATCATAGAAACATGAACATCCTTGTAATGATGATGAAATTGGAAGACTTTTAGGTCAAATGAAAAAGTATAGTAAATTTTATTTGTAAGAACAATAGGAAGCATGTAGGAAGAGTAGTTTACCTGAGTGACTGGTGCTGTTATGAAACATGCAGTTGTAAATACATTGTGTATTCTTTGTTCTTGTTTTTAAGGAAAAACATTAACTTTTGGGCTACGTCCAGAATAGCATCATCTCCATGGGCATTCTCTTCTCCTACAATTTCAGAAAACCTTTGACAACTAATTGAGAAAATGCAGAAGATCTTGCAGACAGATGAAATTACCAATACCCAAGCTTTTAGAAAAGGAAAGAGGAAACGGACAGAGACAACGGACTCAGAGAATGCAAACAGTGACGTGGATAAAGGACAGGTTGGTTTTCTGTTACCTTGATTCAGTTTTATTATCTAGTGCAACCATAATTCCATTATTTCTTTTATGATTTACTTGTACTTCCCCCTCTTCTATTATTTCATTCTTCCTTTTAATCCTGTATTCAGTTGAGATAATATAATTTTATGTTCTCTTTTTAATGTTGAACAAGTTGAATTAGAAACATGCACAATAGACAAGATACTGCTTTTCTATAAGTGCAACCAAATATTCCATTGTTCAAACTTTCCATGATATACCTGGAAAATAAAGACCAGCAAACAGTCAGAAAATATGTTTTCCTCCCCCAAAATACTGTACATTGGAATGCCTCTTCTTTAAGATTTACTGTTTGTTTTTATTTTTAGACCACAATTTGTGGCCTATCTTTACCCCTGATTTGGTCAGGGCCTCTTCTCTACTTTTATTTATTCAGTTGTTCTTTTTAAATCTGAATTGCCCTGTTTCATTCACTTCCTATGATTTAAAAAAATTATCCCATCTTATAATTTGGACAACCAATCAATGTGTTTATTCTGCATCTTTTTACTTGTATATTTATGTAATTCGTTTACTTGTGTATATATCATTTAGTAGTCCTTTGGTATTGCAATATAGACCAAAGTCTGAGTTTTCAATCACCACTGTTTTGTTTTTCAAAAAAAAATTATATTGTGTATACTTTAGATGTATAACATCATGTTATGGAATGCATGTAGATATTAAAAAGTGAAGCAAATTTACATATTCACCATCTCACATGGGTCCCCACTCTTAAATTTTTGTGGCAAGAGCAGCTAAACTCTATTCATTTAGCATGAATCCCACATTCAGCACAATTTTATTACCTGTGATCCTCATGTTCTATGTTAAATCTCTAGACTTGTTCATCCTATTTGTATGATACTTTGTATCCTCTGACTTACATCTCCCCATTTTCTTTCCCCTAAGTCTCATCTGACCCGGTAATAACTGTTTTGTTCTCTATTTCTGTATTTATGTGTGTGTGTGTGTATGTATATGTAATTTTCTAAATTCCAGATATAAGTGAGATCATGCAACATTTTTCTTTCTGTATCCGGCTCGCATACATTGTGGCAAATAGCAAGATCTCATTTTTTAGCACTGAATAACATTCCATTTACATATATACTACAGTTTCCTTATCCATTCATCCATTGACAGACACTTTGGTTGTTTCCATACAGTCGGCACTGTTTTAATATCTGTTTATATTGCTGTGTATACAGCTGATGCATTACATACAGTTGCTGCATAGCGCCATGTTTCATTTAGCCTTTCCTCCAGTGATGAATACCTAGATTGCCTCTAGCATCTTGCTACTACAAACAGTGACAAAATAAATATCCCCATATATGCTTCTTTAAGAAACTGTGTAAGAATTTCTCTGGGATAAAGACATAGGAGGGTGACTTACAGCTCACAAGTTATGTGCTTATTCCAAGTTCACTTGACTAGATATTATAAGATTGCTTTCCAGAATGTTCACATTAGTCTACATACTCAGCAGTGGTGCATAAGAGATTTCCATATTTGTAGCTCCCTCCAACATTTATCATGAATATTTATGTTTCTAATTTTCACTCAAATTGATACGTAAAAATAATATCTCATTGTTTAATTTACTGGTACAGGCTTGTGGAGTAGGGCCTCAGGAGTTGCTTAAGAGGAGAAATAGTCACATGCTCTAGGCTACTGTTGTCAACCACAACACTTGAGCAAAAATTTAATAGCTGGCTAAAGTATTTCTTTTGATTTGATTTCATTGCAATTCACTGCAATCAGAGCTCTTACTCAGTTATACATCTTAAACCTGAAAACTCATTATGGCTTCTGTGCTCAGCCTCTTTTTTCTCAAATGTATAACAGTTACCTAAATGTCATATGAAAAAAAAAGCTTAAAAGTAATAGACTGAATCTGAAGCTTCCACTGGGCTGGATCCCATTATCTGTCAGAGAACACTTAAAGAAAAACCCTTGAGAAAGCCTTAAGGATACAGTCTTACCTCGTGCTATTTAGATATAGAGGTGATTGGCTTTTACAAACCTTGAAGATATAACATTATTGGACTGTCAGTTCATTGAGATTGCATGCCACACTCAGAGCCTTCCATGCCTGCTTGTGCACTAGCTAGCACTGACATGAAGTAGCTGATACACACAAACATTCTTTCTCCAGGGTCAGTAAGTGTGTGGGCCACCTTCAAAGGTATTCCAGGTAGCAGTCTCATCAAATAGGTCACCAAGGTCCAACAAGAGTCAATGGCTTTCCAGCATGCTATACCTGTATACTCCATGCCCTCCACTGACCTCCCAGTAATTCAAATACCATATATTTCAGGTCTTAGGCATTCCTACTTCTGGGTACCAAATTATGATATACGTAGCAAAGGCTATAACAAAAACCCAAATAACCATGGCTTATACAGGATGCAGTTTATTTCCTTCTTACATGATACTAAGAGCAGTCTGGGGTTGCTATTAGGTTCTTATCTTTTCTGTCGGTTTTCTTGGTTTATTCTTGTGGGTTTCCTGTTTTATTCTTGTCTATTTGCACAAATACCTTATCTAATGTAGAAATTAGTCTCCTGTAGTTTGAGATATTACAAATATCTTAACCAATCTAATAATTATCTATTAACCTTATTTCCTTCCATTGTTGCTTACAAATGGATTAACATTTGCCTAATATCCTTTATTTCTTGTAGCATCTTGCTAAAACTTGCTAGTTTAATTTTTTCCAATTGCTACTCACTCACACAGTTATGGTCTCAACTGGCATACTTCAGTTATTAAAATTTTCTTCATTTCAACCAGATATGATGGCTCACACCTATAATCCCCCAGCATTTTGGGAGGCTAAAAAAGGAGGATTTCTTGAGCCCAGGAGTTCAGGGTTGCAGTGAGCTGTGATCATGCCACTGCACTCCAGCCTGGGTAACAGAGCAAGACTCTGTCATAAATAAATAAATAAATACATTTCTTTATTTATTTAAATTTATCTAATCAGTATATCATTTTTTTCTTTAGGAAGTATACATCTAATATGAGTAAATTAGCTATTAACCCCCATATGATATTAGTTATTTTCATTACTATCATATGTATTACATATATATACAAACACATAATAGTGAAAGGTGTACACATAAACATATTAGCAAAATAAGTATTGAATGTAAACACTGCAAACCTTACAAAAATGTAATTGTATTTTCTATAACTGATCTCATTTGGCTCTCAATTCTTCATTCCTACTTGATAAGACCAAAAAAAAAAAAAAAAGCTTAACCTTGTCCATTCACAATGAATTACAGTTCATTTTCTAGTTTAAAACAGTCCCTCTGAGCTATTATTATTTCAGCCACTTCAGGATTTAAGCCTCAATGCATTCTAAATTCTACTCTTCTCCACTTTCTACTTTCTTTTTTTCTTAGGAAATGTTCCAAGTTTTTAGGAATCTTACACATAAGCTCTGCATCTGGGGAGAGATATCTGGTCTTCTAAAACAATTCATTTACCCATTGTACTATTAATGGGCACTTGGGTTTTCTTCCCAGGTTTTTGCCATTGTGAACTATGCCATAGTTGAAAGTCTTGGACATATTTCCTTATATATATATACTAAAAGTTTCTCTAGAACTAGGAATCAACTCAAGATCAGAGGGAAGGTGAGTGTTAAACTTTACAAGACAATGTCAAAATGTTTTCCAAAGTAGTTACACCAATTTGAGTTCCTACCAGTAACATATAGGAAATTCTATTGATCTACATTCACTCCATTCATAGTTTTGTCAAACACCTTAATTGCCCAAAGTGATATCTCACTGTGATCTTGATCTTCTTTTCCCTGATTGCTAATGAGGTGGAACATCTCTTTGTATACTTATTAGCCATATATGTTTTCTATTCTGTAAAATGCTTGTTCATGTGATTTGCCCATTTTTCTATTGAGTTGCTAGTTTATTTTTCCTTACTAATTTTAACAGATGCAGATATCTCCCACCAATTGTGATGTGTCTTTTTACTTTCTTTAATGTGCCTTAATGAATACAATTTATTTTATTAATTTTTTGTGATGACCAATAATTTTATGCCTAAGAAATCCTTTCCTGTCCCACTTTCAAATTATAGGCACTTATATATTCTTGTGAAACTTAAAGTTTTACTTTTGATGTCTAAATTCTTAATGTATATTTTAGAAGATGTGTGTGTATAATGAGGATTCATTTCCTTTTATTTTTTTCCTAAATGGTTATCAAATTTTCCCAGCTTCATTTGTTGAACAAATCTGATTTCCCCAGTGAGCTGCCATGCCATTTCTGACATAAATCAAATTTCCTCATGTGCATGCATCTATTTGGGGTCTCTCTATTCAACTTCGTGGTCATGTTGTCAATCCCTGTGCCAGCACCATACTATTAATTGCTCTAGATATTTAATAACACTGTATATGTGTGAAGAAAGACACTGTTTCATATACTTCTTTAGGATTGCTTTGGCTATTCTTGACCTTTTGTTCTTCCATATAAAAATTTTAGAACCAATTTATTAAGTTACCAAAACATCTTTTTAAATTTTTATTGAAATTATATTAATTCTATGGCTTAGTTTGGGGATAGTTAAAAGTTTTAAAATTAAGTATTCTTACCTCTGAACATGATGTCTCTCTACATTATATCATCTTTGGTGTCTTTCGGAAGTTTTTTGGCTTCCTTCATAAAGACTTTGCACATCTTTTGTTGTGTGTTAATGACACCTGTTTTCAGTGTTTATACATAAATACAGAATATTTAGGCTTTAGGGACTGGAAACTGACAAGAGAAGCTATAAAAATTTACTTTCCGAAGACTTTTAGAAGTATTTTAGGATATAATATACACACACACACACATATATATACACACACACACATACAGAAGAGGAATGACAGAAGAGTATATATATTTAAAAAGTACAGCTCAATGAATTATCACAAACTAAAAACACATGTCGAAAAATAGAACATCACCAGCACCTCAGAAGATTGTCTTGTGTCTTTCCCCTGTCAGTTACTACCCTACGCTCCTAACAGGCAACAACTGTCCTGACATTTAATAACTGGTGTCCTCTTGAATACTATGTTACTAATTGTTTGTAGCTGGTATGTAGAAACAACAACGTTTGTATATCCTACCATCTAGCAATGTTTTTCTGTTTTGTTAAATAATTTATCTGCGTGCATTTCTAGATGAAAGAAGTAAGGCTTAGATCGGAAAGTATTCTGCTCAAGGTCAAACTGCATATCAGAAGAGCCCAAATTTGAATGGTGGTCTTGTGGAGTCTACTCTGTTATACTAATTTTCTACTTCTTGTTTTTCACTGAAGTTAGGCAGAAAGTCAGAATCCTGATTTCTGCATTGCAAGAGGCACATATACATGACACTTTGTTATTTCTTTACCCTGAGTTTCTCTGGATGGGAAGGAAAAGACTGAGTCTAGATCAGTAGCAGGAAATTCCTATGATAACAAGAATGTGCAGGTCTGATTACGTTCCTTCAGCATACTTAACATGGAAAAGCCATTAAAGATTCTATGAAGCTTCTCTTGTTGTGCCTGCTTTGTATTTTAGAGAGACCCATATTCGGGAAATGCCTTTCTGCCTGGTGAGAGCTCCAGTGAGGATGAGGAGCCTTTAGCAGAATTATCAAAGGAAGAATTGTGTGCCAAAATAAAAAGCTTGAAAGAAAAATTAACAAACACCAGGAAAGAGAACAGCAGACTTCGACAGTCTTTGGTCATGCTTCAAGGTAAACTTTGAGAAAACCGACACTTTAGATGAAAGAGAAAGCATGTAATCAGTGAAAAGTATTGCAAATCAACTTTCAAGAATGAAAAAGAAAGTCAGTACCTCAGAGAGCTCAAAAATCACACTTTTGAAAAAAAAATCACATGATTACATAATGTAAACATGGAAGCACTCTATCAAAGCATCTAGTTTATTGTTCAAAAATGTTAGCTTCTCCTACAAAATACTGTATTCATTTAATAATGTTCAACGAATATTTATTGAGCATTTAATATAGACCACTCACAAAATATGTTAAGATGATCATGATATACTTATCTCGTTCCTTTCTGCAAGGGGAAGCACTAGAAAACAGGGTATATTGTGATCCGTTATAAACCAGTGGAATTAATTATCCATATATTACATTTTGGTTTTTGTATTGGGAGATATGATTTAGCACAATAATTGCAAGTCAGTGGAGACATATAAAGAAAGAAGATTGGCATAAGCAAATTAAAAACCACTTAGCTAGATGCTTTTTTATAGGAGTCTATGTTGTGTTTAAGTGTTTATTTTTCAAAAATTATGGTTTCCATTTGTGCTTAAGCACCATGCATTATTTTATACAGCTGAGTATTTGACAGTTACATCCTATGTTGGGCAGCAGTCTGTTATAAGACAGTAAATACACAAAACATTTTGAAAATAGATTCCTCTGGCTGCTACATACAGAATGGGTACAAGTGAGAAAGAAAGTGAGGAAGAACCTCTATAAAGCTACTGGCATCACCCAGACTCTCATGGCCACAGCCTATCTAGAACAAGGGCTATGAAAATAAAAGGACTGTTTTACGATGTTTTGGGAGACAGAACAATGACTGGGGACAGATTGAACGTAGTGATGATTGAGGTTGACAGAGGAATGGGTCACATGCTTTCCTAAGAATACTTATTAAATTAAAGTCATCATCATTGGAAAGGAGATAGCTACATGTAAGTGAAAGGTGTTTAGTCCATTAATAAGCCATTACCTCTTTATTTCCCACCTTAAATATTGTATTTTTTAAACTGATGTTTTTTCTTGTTGAGGTTATTGTGATTTCCAAATAACAGATAATTCCCGTTTTTATAGAATCTGTTCCAGAACTTAGAACAGGATGAAAAGCTGGTTTATAACGTTAGCATCAGTTGCTGGGTAAAGGCACTGATCTTGGAGCTGTAGGCCTTGGTTGGTTCCCCGACACTGCTCCCTGGCTTTACAGCTTTGGCCACATCACTTCCCTGTGCCCTCACCCCTGGCTGCAATTCCTCGTCTAAAAAAGTGGGGGCTGTGCATCATTTCCTCGTTGTTATGAGAATTAAATGAGACAATTAGAAGAAATTGCCTGGTACAAGAGGGGACTCAGTAATGGTAGTTATTATTGTTATGATCTCTGTTTTTACTGACACCAGAACCTGACACGTAAACCACTCCCAAAAAATGGTAGACCAATTTTCATTGTAAATGTAGATGAGAAAATTCTAAATAAAGAGTACCAAATCAGATTCAATAGCACATGAAAAGAATCACTAGTTATAACCAGTTTCTTCTCTCTCCCACATTCCCAGATTGCCATTTCCTTTTCTCCTCTCTCTGCCAACTCCCAACACCTCCTCCCTTATCTTCACTCTCAGTTGATGCCTTTGCTTCCTACTTCATTGAGAAATTGGAGGATATGGAGACACTGCCATCTCCCTGCTCCTGTGTTGCTATGCGCCACTTTCCCTCAGATTATTCATGAATAACTCATCTTTGTGGGTAGCCAAAGACAGTCTCTCCACTGGTGTACCAGATTTCATCCCCTTTTGCCGAATCAGGGTCGTTAGTCCAGAGATTCTGCCTCTCTCTCCTGCAAGATCAAGTTTTTCTTCTCTAATGAAGCATTTCCATTAGTAGCAGACATACTATTATGTCTCCCATTTAAAGATTTTAAAAAACCCTCTTTCAGGCCATTTGTTTCTCCTCCTGCTGCCCCATTTCTCGTTTTCTCTTTATAGAAAAACTCCTTAAGAGACTTGACTATATACAATCTCTTCAATCTTCCCCGGCTGTTCTCTCTGGATCCCACTTCCATCAGGTCCTTTGAATTCCATTGTAATTTCTCTTCTCATGATCATCAATAATCTCCATTTATTAGCTTGCTAGGGCTACAGTGTCAAATTACCACAAACTGGGTAACTTAAACAATGGGAAGCTATTTTCTCACAGTTCTGGAGACTAGAATTCTAAAATTAAGATGTCGGCAGAGCCATGCTCCCCCTGAAGGTGCTGCAGAAGGTTCTGTTCAGGCCTCTCTCCTAACTCTAGTTGCTCCTGGGACAAGGGAGCATGACTCCAGTCTTCAGTCTTCACATGATATTCTCTCTGTGTGCTTATCTCTCTCTGTCTCTAAACCATGGGGGTTCAAGCCTATTATATTAGGGCCCATTCTAATGACTTCATTTCAACTTGATTACATCTGTAAAAACCCTGTCTCCAAATAAAGTCACATTCTGAGAACATCTGAGGTAACAGAGGTTAGTACCCCCAATATGTGTTTTGGGGGATACAGTTCAATTCATAACATTCAACATTGCTAACCTCAATAGTCATTTCTCAATTACCATCTTAAGTGTCCTGTTTCCAGCATTTTGACACATTTGGACAAATCCCCTTCCTTGGAAAAGTTTTCTTCACTTGCCTCCCAGGACACCACATTCACCAGATTTCCTCCTAGATTGCTGGTCTTTCCCTCCCAGTCCATTTAGCTAATGCATCATCTCATCCCCTAAGCATGTGATGTTGTCCCGGCTAGTCCTTGGACTTCTTTCCTTTCTATCTGCATTTACTTCCTAGGTTACCCTATCCAATCATATAGTGTTAAAATCCATTAATGGGCTATGATTCTCAGATTTCTATCTTCTGCCTGGACCTCTCCAATTCATTGTCCAACTATGTCCTTGACATGACTCATAGGCTAACGTTTCACACCACATTCCTGACCTCCTCAACCTCTTTATTTCTTCCTTCCTCGTCTTGGCTAATGCTAACTTTAATGTTCAAGTTCCCTTAAGCCAAAAATTATGATTTTACCTTCTACTTCTATATTTCTTTTGTACCCCACACTCAATCCATTAGCAATTACCACTGACTTTACCTTCAAAATATTTCTTGGCCAGAAGCAGTGGCTCACACGTATAATCCCAACACTTTGGGAGACAGAGGTGAGAGTATTGCCTAAGCCCAGGGCTTCGAGACCAGCCTGGGCAACTTGGCAAGACCTTGTCTCTACAATAAATCAAAAAATTAGCCAGGCATAGTGGCACATACCTGTGGTTCCAGCTACTTAGAAGGCCAAGGCTGAACGATCACCCAGCAGGTTGAGGCTGTGGTAGCCGTGATCTGCCACTGCATTCCATCCTGGGTGACAGAGTGAGACTCTGTCTCACAAAAAAACATTCTGTAACTGAATCCCTTTTATCACACCTACTATTGTCACTCTGGTCTCAGCCACCATCATCTCTCACCTAGATAATTATGGCAGTATCCTAGCTGGTGTCCTTACTTCTGCTTTTGTGCCTATGTGGTCTATTCTCAACATATCAGGAAGAATGATCCTGTAAATATAAGTCAGTTCATTGCATTCTCTGCTTAAAGCCCTCCAGTGGTTTCCCACCTCACTCAGGGTAAAAACAAAAGTTCTTTTTATGATTTTCGAATCCTCATATGATCTGGTCACCTCTTCTCCGCTTACCTCTTTGGCTTTGCTTTCTACCCTCCTTTCTTTCTCTCCTCTGTAATCCAGCCACACTGGGCCACTTGCTTCCCTTTTGAAGACATCAGGCATGATCTCAACTTCAGTGTCTTTGTACCTGCCGTCTACTCTGCCTAGAATGTTCTTCTAGTTAGCCGCAAGGCTTGAACTGCCACGTCTTTCAGGTCTTCACTCCCAATTCAACTTTTCCCTGATATTCCATCATCTAAAATTTCAACCCCTCACCTCCCAATATTTTTTATTCCTCTGTCCTCTTTGGCACTTACAACTCTATATAACTTATTATGCATTAATATCATCCTCCTCCCCATCCTCCCACCACATACACATACCCTAGAAACCAAGTAGTCAGGTTGGTTATTGACTGAGCTTCAAGCAGTAGGAAAAGTCAACAACTGCCTACTGCCACTGCAGCATTCACGTATGCATTTATTTATAAAGTCCCTACAACATGACAGGCACTCTTTTAAGTACCTAGGAAAATCAATAGGTAAGACCGTCAAAGATGTCTGCTTTCATGGAGCTTACATTCATGTGCATGTGTGTGTGTGTTGGGGAAGATGGTTAAAAATCATAACAATAAAGTTATATAATATGTTATATAATAATAAGTGCTATGGAAAAAATAGGGGCTATTAAAAAGAATTTGAGGGAGTAGAAGTGGTTTACCATTTTAAATAGCATGGCCATAGGAAGCCTCCTCGTGAAGCTTCAGTTGGGAACTAGGAAGATACTGGAAAGCTGAAATGTCATGTATAATCCCAATAAAAAGGGGGTCTCAGAGAAGACTATAAACTGGTTATTTATCTTGTTTGCAATAATGTTCCTAATAACTCTTTGAACTAAGACTCGGGATTGTTTCTCTGTTTATACTAACTAAGAAAAATAGAAGAATATATAGGGCATTTAACATTCAGAATTGCTGAATGTTGTGTGCTGTATGTCTGTGTTAAGCATCTGAAACATATCTCGTGCACTAAAACTGACCAGAACAATACGATTTGAAAAGAAATACGTGATATATCTACTGTACAGAAGTGTATTAAATTGTCTGTATTTATAGAGAATGAATGCACACCTAGGAAAAACAAAGCATCAACCTAAAACTTGACTCTTGTCACTAATGAGATTTCAGTAAAGAGTCAAAAATTTGGAAGTTTTTAGACCCCTATTTCTCTCCACTTACAAAACTCAACTCTAAGTGGATCAAAGACTTAATTGTAAGATCTAAAACTATGAAACTTCTAGAAAAAAACATTGGGAAAATGTTTCATGATATTGGTGTGAGCAAGGATTTTTTTTAAAAAATAAGATCTCAAAAGCATGGGTAACAAAAACAAAGTAGACAAATGGAATTACATCAAACTAAAAAGTTTTACACAGCAGAGGCAACAATCAACATGGTGAAGACATAGCCTACGGAATGGGAGAAAATGTTTGCAAACTATGAATCTGATAAAGGATCAATATCCAGAAAACATAGGTAACTCGAACAACTCAATAACAACAGCAAAAAACCCCAGCAAATCTGATTTGAGAATAGACAAAAGATCTGAATAAACATTTCTCAAAAGAAGGCATACAACTGGCCAAGAAGTATATTTAAAAAGCTCAATATCACTAATCATCAGGAAAATGCAAATGAAATCCACAATAAGATAGCATCTCATCCCAGTAAGAATGACTATCATAAAAAAGACAAAAAGCAAAAAATGCTGGCAAGGATGTGGAGAAAGGGAACTCTGTTAGTGGATATATAAATTATTACAGCCACTATGGACAACAATATGGAGGTTCCTTAAAATATTAAAAATAGAACTACCTGGATGGGCATGGTGGCTCATGTCTGTAATCCCAGCAGTTTGGAAGGCCAAGGTGAGAGGACTGCTTGAGCCCAGGAGTTTGAGACCAGATTAGATGACATAATGAGATTTTGCCTCTACAAAAAAATAAAAAAAATTAGCCAGGCATTGTGTTGTGTGCCTGTAGCCTCAGCTACTTGGGAGGCTGAGGCATAAGGATCACTTAAACCCAGGAGTCCAATGCTGTGGTGAGCTATGATCATACCATTGCACTCCAGCCTGGGCAACAGAATGACACCCCAACTAAATAAAATAAAACTACCACATAACCTAGCAATCTCACTACTTGAAAAGTATCCATAAGAAAGGACATTTTTACATTGATGCACCTCCCTGTTAATTACAGCACTGTTCCCAATAGCTGAGATGTGAATTCAACCCAAGTGTCCATAAATGATGAATGGATAAAGAAAATGTGGTTTATATATACAATAGAGTACTATTCAGCTACAAAAAGAATGAAGACCTGTCAATTTTGACAGCCTGAATGAACCTAGAAGACATTATGTTAAGTGAAATAAGCTCTGCACAGAAAGACAAATACTACGTTATCTTGCTAATATGTGAAATCTAAAAAGGTTTATCTAGAAACAGAGTAGAATGGTACCAGAGGGAAGGGAAATAATGAGAGGATGGTCAACAAGTACAAAGCTACAGTTCAGGGGAATACGTTCTGGTGTTCTGTTCCCCAATAGGATAACTATGGTTAACAATGATGTATACTTCAAAATTGCTAGGAGAGAGAATTTTTGAATAGTCTCACCACAGTGAAGTGACAAGTGTTTGAGATGATGAATATGCTGATTATCCTGATTTGAACATTATACAATGTATGTGTATCAAAATCTCACACTGTACCCCCCAAATATGTACAGCTATTAGGTGTCAATTAAAAACAAAGTAAAATTATTTAAATATATACTGAAATGACCAAAAAAAGCAGTAAAAATTGCCTAGCTTCACTTAACTCTGTCAGAAACCTTAAGCTAAAAATGTGTGAATCTGTTAATTACAGCAGTATTCACAATAGCAAAAACATGGAGTCAACTGTGCTGCTCATCAAAACTGGACTGGATAAAAAAATGTGGAACATATACACAATGGAATATTATGCAATCGTAAAGGAGGACAGACATATGGAATTCAGAGCAACTTGAATGGATTTAGAGTCTATAATACTGAATGATCTATCACAGAAACAAAGAACAGAGTATCACATATTCTCACTCATAAGCATACCCTGAACAATTACCATAGTCCTATAAGAAAGGGATTGGCAGTAATGGAATACTGCCGGGGTGGGGGTGGGAGGATACACAACATCAATAAGGATCCCTGATCTCCAACCAGGCAAAGTGAGGACCAAAGAGAGGGCTAAACTTTACCTGTATGATGACCACTTGTATACCTAATCCTGAATTGTACCCCAAATCTTTAAAATAAAAAAAATGAATCTCCCTCCTCTCTTGAAACCCCATCAAAAATAAAATTTAAATGCATAAAATCACAAGGACCAAGAAAACTCAAAAGAGGACCACAACAGATAAAAGATGCCAACGCAACTTTGGAAACTTGAAAACAGATGGATAAGTAATGACTGACTTAATCTGGAAAAAGCTAAACATTACTTCCTGTGTTGGAGTTGGCAGGAAACAGAGGTAGAGAAAGTAAAAAGAAGCCAAATCACAACAAAAGCTAAAGGCTTCCGGAATTGTACCTGTGAAAAGGATTATGGCAGTACTGGTAGTGTGTGAAAACTGGAGGATTCACTGAAAAAACTAAAGACCCTTTCAGACCTCAAATTCACTAACACACCCTTTCTTTTTCTTTTTAATTTTCAATTTTAAATATGTGGGGTACAATTCAGGGTTAGGTATAACAAATATTCATTATGCAGGTACCGTTGTTGATGAGGTGTGCCCATCCCCTCCCCTGACAGTTTCCCCCTACTGCCAATGCCGCCCCTGCCCTCCCCTGGCAGTTTCCCGCTACTGCTAATCCCTTTCCTATAGTATTACGATAGTTGTTCAAGGTCCGCTTATGAGGGAGAACATATGATACTCGGTTCTTTGTTTCTGTGATAGATCACTGAGTATGATCAACTCTAAATCCATCCAAGGTGCTGCAAAGTCCATATGTTTGTCCTTCTTTATGGCTGCATAACATTCCATCGTGTATATGTACCACATTTTTTTAATCCAGTCTTCTTTCAATGGGCAGCATGGTTAGTTCCACGTTTTTGTTAGTGTAAATAATGCTGCTATAAACATGGATTTGCAGATATCTTTTTCATACAGTGATTTGAGTTCCTCTGGGTATATTCCCAGCAGGGGACTGCGGGGAGTATGGGAGGATGATTTTTAGAACTTTTAGGAATCGCCACACTGTTTTCCAAGAGACTGTACTAGTTTACACTCCCACCAACATGTAGAAGTATTCCCTTTTCCCCGCATCCTCTCCAGCATCTGTTGTTTTTTGAGTTATTGCTGATGGCCATCCTGAATGGAGTTGGGTGGTATCTCAGTGTGGTTTTAATTTGCATTTCTTTGATGACTAGTGAGGCTGAGCATTTTTTCATGTATCTGTTGGCTGCTCATATGTCTTCTTTTGAGAAGTATCTATTCATATCTTTTGCCCACTTTGTAATGGGGCTATTTGTTTTTTTCTTTTCAGTACATTTGAGTTCTTTGTAAATCCTAGATGTTAGACCTTTGTCAGATATACAGTGGGCAAATATTTTTCCCCAGTCTGTAGGCTGTCTCCCTGTTCTCTCAATGGTTTCTTTGGTTTTGCAAAAGCTTTTCAGTTTGATGAGGTCCCACTTGTCTATCTTATCTCTTATGGCATGGAGACTTGGGGTTTTGATCAGGAATTGGTTGCCAGTTCCAATTTCCATAAGGGTGCATTTTCTAGGGTTCTTATAGTTTGAGGTTTTATGTTTAGGTCTTTGATCCATTTAGAGTTGATTTTTATGTATGGTGATAGGTAGGGGTCTTATTTCAATCTTCTGCATGTGGTCAGCCAGTTTTCCCAGCACCATTTACTGAACAGGTTCTCCCCTCCCCAGTGGTTGATGGTGGAGGCTTTGTCAAAGATGAGTTGGTTGAGAAATTGAGG